>PVKC010038764.1:0-12690 GCA_004027635.1 Crocidura indochinensis
CAGGGGATCTCGTGAGGCCAGGAGATGAACCTGGGACTCCCTTAGCAAAGCTACTGCCTTCTGAGCTTAGTCCCAAATTTGTCCCCAACAAATCACATTATTGATTTGTTGCTGCCTTAAAAACAAGGAAATGAACGATGCTAAAGAAGTGAAGATGTTGCAAACTTAAAAACAACAACAACAACAAGAAGAAACCAGGGAGGTTAGCAATGCCCTCAATCCCTCATCTTCTGGCAGACATGGGGTCTGCAGGCACTGGTGCGAGCATCTTGCAGAAAAGGTCCATCCGAGCCTCTGGACTTCTTGGCGGGCGCTTTGTGGGAAGATTGTGGGCGGCTGGGAATGGGACGCGCCTCAATTTTTCATTCGAGACAGCCCTCAACAGCCTGGTGAGCAAGGCAGCAGCAGAGTTCAGTTTCCCTCTGCAAGAGTCAGTCCCAGGGACTTCCCAGGATGCTCACGAATGCATCTTCACCTCCAGCTCTTTTCCAGCCTGCTCTGCTTGGAACTGGTCCCTGAGTTCTAGGGCTATCATTAACGACTTGGCTTGTGGTCAGAAAAGGTTGTATTTTTACCTGCGGAATCTGCCTTTTTTTTTCTTTTTTCAAGTGTCTCTGATCCTCGCATCCACCTTATCCCGCCTAGCCAGCCGAGCATCACAAATCTGTTCCCCATCACCGCTTGTTTTATCTAGAAAGGATGCTCGAGCCTTCTTAGGCTCCAGCACTGTTTTCCCAGCAGGGGTCGCTGTGCTCCGGGTTTAAGTATTGCCCAGTTAGGCCCTTAGGCGAAGCGAGACAGCAGCCCTCTCTGCTGGCCCAAAGAGCAAACTGCAGAGAAAGTGGCTTCATCACCTGTGTGCAGGGCTAAAATTAAAAATGTTCAGCGTCAGACGTAGAAAGCACTCATGAATGAATCAGTAAGCAAAAACTAAGCTGCAGAAAGTATTCTGGGAAAAGCAGGAACAATAGTACAGTGGGTAAACGGCCGACCTGGATTCAATCCCTGGCACCCCCATATAGTCCCCTGAACCTGCCAGGTGTGGTCCCCAAACAAAAACAACAGAACACTAAAAAAAAAAAAAAAGCAAAAAACAAAGAATGCACACTGAGAATGTATCCCTTCCCCTCGAAGCACCTTGTGCGGAGACCTCTCAAAAAATGCTCCCAATGGGGCCTGAGAGATAGCATGGAGGTAGGGCGTTTGCCTTTCATGCAAAAGGTCATTGGTTCGAATCCCGGTGCCCCATATGGTCCCCCGTGCCTGCCAGGAGCAATTTCTGAGCATGGAGCCAGGAGTAAGCCCTGAGCACTGCCGGGTGTGACCCAAAAACCACACACACACAAAAATCCTCCCAAATAATAAAACTGCTAACAAAAGGCTATAATTTGATATTTTAAGAAAATGAAGGTTCAAGTTTGGGGTTTTCCTTGTCTGTCTTCCTCCCAGAACCCCTCAGATTCTTACTTTGGTGTATAGACAGACCTACAGTTCGCTAGTTTGGATGCTGAGGAAGGATGGAGCCAACACCTGTCCTGTGCCTGGAGCAGCGACACTGCTCCTCCAGAAAGAAGCAGAGAAAGAAGCCCTGGTAAATGCTAAAAATGATACAAATCAACGATGCTAGAGAGAATAAAAAGAAACTAAATTTAAAGTGCCCTAAGGTGGCATTTTTGCCTGGAGATCATTAATGATGTAGGAAAGGAATTGCTTGTTTGACAAAGCATCTGGGATTATTAGAAGTAATCTGGAGCGCTTGAGGGTTCTTAGTAACCAAGACATAGTTATAAAAATGGTCCTATTGAGTTGGGCCACTGGGTTCAGGGAGCTAGTTCAAAGGCTGAGCGCAGGCAACTCCCTGGTGGTGAACCAGAAACACCACAGGCCTGTTGATTCAATGCTTCCAGTAGCTAGCAGGGCATTGAACTTGGAGCTTACACATGACGCCAGGACCAACCCTTTGCCCTATCTTCCTGGTCCTTTCACATTTCTCCCCCCCTTTTTTTGGGTCAAACCTTTTTTTTTTTGGTGGCACTCAGGGGTTACTCCTGGCTCTGTACCAGTAATCCTGGCTCAGTAATCACTCCTGGCAGGCACAAGGGACTATATGGAATACTGGGATTTGAACCACTGTCTGTCCTGGATCGGCTGTGTGCAAGACAAATACCCTACTGCTGTGCTATATCTCTGGTACCCCCTTTTACATTTCTATTGTTTGAGCACCACCCCCCACTTATTCCCAGGGTGCTGATGGGACTTGAGGGCCACTAGGTCCACACCCAATGGTGCTCTAAAGGCATTCAGTGTTCAGGATGTAATTCAGGGGCCTCAAGCATGAAACACAGATACTCTGCCACACAATCTGCATTCCTGGTCCCTTCGTGCCATTTCTTTTTTTGGGGATAGTTGCTCTCCAGTGGTGCTCAGGAGATTCAGAAGCCCCACCTGCAATTTTTGTGCAACTGGGTCAGTGGTTCAACGCAGATGTGATACTGCTTGGGTGTTATGTGAGAAAGAGTGTCATTATTTGGTGGTGGGGGTGTGTGTCTTGAAACACACTAGATAGTGTGGAGTTATTACGCCTGGCTCTGTTTAGAAATAACTCCTGGTAGTATTTGGGAGGTGCATATGGGAGGTCGGAGATTGAACCCCAGGCAGTCGCATGCAGGATAAACAGCCTACCTGCTATACTCTCTCTCCTTTTTCTCCTTTTTCCTTTCACTCCTTTTTGGTATTCGTATACCATGTAGCAGTGCTCAGGGCTTACTCCTAGTTCTGTGCTCAGGGGAAGAAACACCACAGCACTGACATTCATTGTGGGGGAAAGGAAAACTACCTTTGAGGGAAGGACAGACACACATTGTGAGAATTCAACCACAACCCAACATTTAATGAGCACAGATGTCTTTTCTGCTGTTCTGAATCTCAGTGACTTAAAATCCCAGAGAGGGTGCAATCAATTTGAAGAGTTATCTGAACCAAGCCCCCACCCCCCAATAAACAGTCCCAAAGGAGATTCAAATAAATGTAAAAAAAAATAAAAGAAAGTTAAGGTCGAGGTGTTTTAATATCACAGCTTTTGGATTAACCATTTGTTGACGGGAAGCTTCTAAGACCCCTGATAACTGCCCATTTTCTCTTGAAGTCAAAACAAACGGTTAGATCTTATAGTATTAGTTTCCTGGGTGGTATGTCCCTGAAGGTTAAGCCATGCTTTGGGGGGTATTTTAGGGGGGGGGGGCGCATTAGGCACTTCAAGTGGATGGCATCACAGGCACAGCATTTGATCTCAGACACAAGGATAAAAAGGCTCGATATTCAGACAGAAGGGAGTAGGAGCACTTCGGAGTGAGCCCTAGATAGCAGAGCACTGTTAGGAAGAGCTCCAGTCTCAGATTTCCTGTGGGAGGTGAGGGACTGGCACATAGTCTGCAGGAGGTTCCCTCTGACTCCATTTCAGGGTTGTGAACCCCACGGTCCTGGAGCTCAGGGATGCTCTGGGATGCTCTGGGATGCTCATGCCATCCGGTGCTGGCACCAAGGGAAGAGGGATCGCCAGCTGGCATGGGTGCCAGCTGTTTCCCATCCTGCCTGCCCTCTCCCCAAGCACCAGGAGGTAGCCCGGCTGTGTTCTGCATCTGGGGCACCCAGGCACCCCAGAAGGGTGGGCAGAGGGACCACCCATCTAATCGACCTCATCCATGTCTTCTCCTGCCGTGGCCGCTTCTAAGGCCGCCAGCGCTTCAGCCACGGCTGCGTCCTCGTCGGCCCCAGGCCCGTTCTGGGAGTCCTCGGGTGCCTCTTGCCATCCGTTTCTCCAGTGCACCATTGGAGGCACCTCAGGAGGAGCCGGGTCCGAGTCTTTTAAGTAGAGATTGAGGCTCTCTGTGGTCAAGGCATCGCCCAAGGAGTCCCAGTGCGTGTGCGGATCCAAAGAAACAGGTTCCAAAGAAGTGGGGTTCAAAGAAGTGGCGTGCACACCCCCCTGCAAGGGCTCATCCTCAGAACTCCAGGGCATCGGGTAATCCGGGGCAGGAAACAGCAACCCTGGGCTCTGCTCCTCTCCCAACTCAGGGGTGTTTGAGTCTCCATTCAGGACATTTGGGCTTGCTTCCCAGGCTGGGGAGTTGCATTCTTGCCCCCCAACATCCTGTCCTTCCAGGAAGGGTTGAGTGGGGTGCAGCCCATTGTCGGTACTGGCCCAGGAGCCTCGGTCATCCTGGGGGTTTTCTGCATCCACTGCAGGCTGCAGGGCTGGGGTGAGCCCCACGCCGTTGGAGGAACCCCAGGTCTTATCCTCCACGCGGCCCTCTCCCGAGTTCGAGGTAGTTCTGCTGGCCGTGTGCTTCAAACCCTCACTTTGAGGGTCATTTTTGGGCACCAGGGCTTGACTGCTTGTTCTGCCCCTGAACTTGACATTGTCATCTTCTTCTAACTTGCAGCTGTTGACTTCGTTGACATAGCCAGGAGAGGGCACTTGGATGGGGTCAAAGAGATAGCTGGAGGGGGGCAAGAGGAGTGAAGATTTAGATTAGAATTTATTTCTTAGCACAAATACTTGTTCCTACCTCTGCACCCATTTATTCTGTCTATTCCCCCTGGTTTTTGAATCTCTGAATCTGACTTGAATCTGACTCTGCACTGATGGGCTTCAGGATGGGATGCTAAAGACAGAACCTGGTCAACCACATGCAATATTTCTACCTACTTACTATACTAGCTCTCTGGCCTGAGATGAATTTATTTACTTACATTTTATTAAAAACCATTGTGATTTATAAAGTCCTTCACATTTGGGTTTCGTCTTGAATGTTTATGTAAAATAGACACAGTTGGCGTCACGTGTTCTACCACTGGACAAAGATTCAGGAGAGATGCAAAAGGGTAGAGGGAAAAAGACACAGGAAGCAAAGTGATTCATGGATGACTGGGATTTGGCATGACAGTAGATCTTGCCTTGTAAGCCCAAAGCCTTGGGTTTGATCCTTGACAAATTGGCGGTGGTGGGGCTGGGAAGATGGTTTATGGAACTTAAAGGCATGAAAAATTAAAGTAAGGATAAGGAAAAGAACTGTGTAATAAGCACAGAAATAGGTGATTAAGTACTGGTGGTATATCCTCTTCGTGGACTACTATAGTCATTCAAATGACTACTATAGTGACTACTATATCATTCAAATGAAGTCTGCAGTAGCATAGCAAATGCCTCATAAATGTGTCTAAATATTAGGATTACAGTGGAATCAAACTCACTCCCTGTGGGTAGTTATGGGTTGTGGTTTTTGTTGTTGTTGTTGTTGTTTGGGGACTACACATGGCTCACTGCTCAGGGTCCCTACCAGGAGATAGTCAAGGGGTCATGCAATGCTAAGATCAAACCTCATTTTCCCTATCAAATCATATGTCCCACCCTTTCAACCTCTGAGTTGCATTTATTTCACTTTGGGGGTAAACCAAGGAGTGCTCCAGGGTTAATTTGACTTTGCACTGATGGGCTTCAGGACGCCATTTGGGATGCTAGAGACAGAACCTGGGTCAACTATATGTAACATTTCTACCTACTATACTATCTCTCTGGCCTGAGATAAATTTATTTATTTATTTATATTTTATTGAAACCATTGTGATTTACCAAGTCCATAGTTGGATTTCAGACATATAATGAATCAGGGTCTATCCCATCACCAATGTTGACCTCCCTCCATCATGTTCCCAGAGTCTATCTCAGCCACCACCCTTTGCCCCCAGCCTGTCGGTATAACAGGCACATTAACAGTTTAGATGGTTAGAGTTTGGGTTTTTTGATTCCATTTTTGTTGACTTTGGCTTGATATTTACTTCTGTCCTTTTTTTTTTTTTTTACACTACCAATGCATCTGAGATTGCTTGGCCTCTGGTCCCCATTCTTTCATATTTGTGTTTCTCCTCCACTCAGTTTATTTACTTTTCCTTGCTATACTCTGGCGCCAAGGGTGTTTGCACTGAGTTGTATTTGTTATGGAAGCAAAATTAATAGGCAATCTTTCACCCCCCCAAACCTCCCTGGCTATTTTATGCTAAATTCTGTTTTTGTGACTCAGTTTTTTAAAAAAATAGAATGTGAACAAAATTAAAAACACATATGTGACAGGGCAATTTTACTTCTGTGATGTCACTGCAGGCATCAGCCAAAGCCCCATCTTCTCTTTTGTTGTTATGTTGGAGCTCTTTGGAGAAATGAGGTTAAAATCTGACTCAAATCAAACTCTAAGAGAATGAGGGCCTTTCCCAATAGGGTCTGAGGAGTGGGCAAAATAAAAGTAAGAGAAGAGAGAAAGAGAGGAGAAAAGGAGGAGAGAAAAGGAGGCAAGGAGAGGGGATGGGGAGGAGATGGGAGAAGGGAGGGGAGAGGCAAGAAGAGGTGAGAAAAGAAAAGACCGGAAGAGGAGAAAAGAGAGGAGTGGGAAGGGGAGGTAGGGGAAGGGAAAGAGAGGGGTCTCACATCTGCTTCAATGATCTATGAAAGCTGATCTAAGCTGGGGATTTCTTGGCCAGGTTTCTCAAACTCCCAGGTTCAAGACACCAAATGGATGACTCATAAGCTTCAAACCTGCTGCCCCCTCATCACAAACACCCCACCCACCCTCAATTTGAGAGTTTTCAACTTGACTTACCTTTGTATCATCTTACAGCATCTGCACCCCATCTGGATGATTTTGTGTTAGCATCTGGAAGAGAAGGATCACATGGAGTGAGTGCCTTTGCACTAGGCCTCTGAGCTTTTTCTTTCCCAGATACCTGCAGTTTTAGAAACAGGGTAACTGTGGGTCACTGATTTCCAGGAGCTCCTCCCTGCTGTAAAACCATGATTCTAAGTTCTCATCTGCCAGATTATGTTGCTGGGAGCTAATGAAGCAGGTGTCTCCACAGCCTGGCAGTTGCCATACTAGGATTAAAGGGCAGTGGGAAATGGGATTGATGAAAAATTTTGTTCTGTGTTCCAAGGTCCAATTGGTCCAGTTCCAGTCAGAGTCACCATTATAAGCATTAGTTGGTCTAAACCTTCCTGCTTTCTGTCCTAAATATTCCCTGGCTAGCAATGTGAACTATGACTTTTCATAACCCAAAGACGGGCCTTTCCAATGGCCGAGGGTGACCAGGAGGTGGGTGGCAGGAGGTTTGTGCTCACTCAGATCTGCCCACTGGCATTCTTTCCTTTTTTGTGCGTTTCCCCTGATAACTGCTGTTGGAATCAAACTAGCACTTCTAAAACCCACTATTTTGCTCTGGTCCTCCCTTTGAAAAAATTCTCAAATGGGTGTGTCTTTGAGTCATTTTCCAATCTAAAACCTACAGCCTTTATTTCTTTATTTACTGTGGTGGAGAGGGAAGGAAGGAGAGAGGGAGAGAGGGAGAGAGAGAGGAAGAGAGAGAGAAAACTGGGTCTACATTGATAAAATACCAAAACATCATTAGAAAAGTTGAAATATGGCTCCTTCAAAAGGTCCAAAGGTCCATATTTTAGGGGCTGGAGAGATAGCATAGCAGTAGGGCATTTGCCTTGCATGCGGCAACCACACAGGGCAGATCCAGGTTCTATTCTCAGCATCCCATATGGTCCCCTGAGCTAGCCAAGGGTGATTTCTGAGCACAGAGTCAAAAGCATCTCCCGAGCACTGCCTGGTGTGGCCCCAAAACAAAAACAAAAAAGAAAGAACTATATTCTAATCTGTGGTACCTGAAAATGCTTCTTTATATAGCCCATTTGTTTATATTCCTTTTTTTGTTTTTGGTTGGTTTGTTTTTGGGCCACACCCAGTGATGCTCGGAAAGAACTCCAGTCTCTGTACTCAGGAATTTTGCCTGGTGGTGCTCAGGGAGACCATATCGGGTGCCCAGGATTGAATCTGGATCAGCCCTGTGCAAGCAAAAGCTCTACCTGCTGCATTATCTCTAACCCCCTATTTTTATTCACAATATCTGTAAGTATTTTGATTTACAGAAGTGAGTAAAGCTCTGAAATGGAAAGATTTTCCTAAGTTAACAGACTCAGGATCTACGGACGTGTCACTTGGAGTCTGGGCAATTTTACTTATATCTAGGAATAATGATTCACCCTCTCTAAGGCACTGCTAGTGTTATCCTCCCTTTTCTTCTCCTCAATACCTGGTGAGGAATGTAAATAGTGCAGTAGGAGGGCCCTGGCAATGAGTTTTGGAAAGTAATACAACCATGACTGAAAGTAACTTCTTCTCTGTCACCATTTGTCACTTCCAAAGTTTGAAAAAAAAGCTGACTTGATTAGAATTGGGGTCTGACACAAGAGCCAGTCCAGAAAGGCTGGATTCCCCCCTCCAGGAGAAGAGAGGCAAACCAGGAACAAAAAGACCACTAAAAGAGCCATAATGAAGATAATCTAAAGTCCAAGGTTCTCTACTATGACCATGGCAGCACCCTAGCAACTGGCACTTACCATAGATTAAAGCTTCAAACTTGGGAAAATCCCTATAAAACTAACTTTGCAAAAACAAGAGGCAGAGGCATATACACCCAGGGTCCTGCATTCTAACATGAGATGTGTAATTTTTCTTCAGTAGGGTTCCCTCTTCTCTTTCTCCTCTGTCTTCTCTTTCTGAACCAAAAGAGTTTTGTTTCACTGCTTTTCTGCTCTGGAAATTCTCTCCAGGACATTAAGAGCCTAAACCAGGATGGAGATTGAGGCTGGTCCCACAACGCAAAGCCTCCTACGTGCAAGGCACAGCGGTGTAGCACCAAGTCATGCCCATGTTCCCCTAATCATGTTTGTTGCAAAACAGGAGAGAGTGGACCTTGGGGATAACTTAGTGGCTGAGGACCTGCTTTGCAAGCACAAAGCTACAGGTCTGATTCCCAGCACTAGCTCATAAGTGCCCAGTGTAATCCTGCTGGTGCTACTGTTTGTGATACCCCAAGTGTGTGAAAAAAATAATATTTCTAATTTCCAGGGAGCACTGAAAAGATGAAATATGTGAGAGTCACACACCTAAGGAGTGTGGTTCCTGGTGAGAACATATATGCGAACCAAAATCAGGTGTGTCCAACCCAGATCATCACATGCACAACAAAAGGGAAGGAAGGCAGAATTATAAAATAAAAAAAAACAGAGGAATGGAGAGATAATATAGTGGGTAAGGCATTTGCTTGCATGCTGATATCTGGTTTGATCCCTGGTAGCCCATATGGTTTCCCCCAATCACTGCCAGGCATAAGTCCTGAGTGTAGAGTCAGGAGTATTGCTGGGTATGACCCTAAGCAAATAGAAGAAAGAAAAGACAAAAAGAAAAGAAAAATATGGAAGCCTTGAACCTCAGGAAAATTTAATCTATTCGCCAGTTACACATATAAGAGTTATTAAAGGTAGCAAGTAGTGCTCAGCCAGGTCCTTGGGCCAAGAGGGACATTCCTATCAATTATGGCATCTACTTAAAGGTTAAAATCCCAAGAACAGCAAACATTCTCTAAGGATATCTGTGAACGCTTAGCTAGAATATGCATCCACAAAGGTTTACTTTCATAAAGTCCTCTTGGTTAAATGAAAGGCCAGACTTATATTACTAGCCTCTGCTCTGCTCTTAGGCACATTCAGGCTAAAAATCCTTGATCTATACCACCGGCACTGCCTCCTCTCCAGCATCCCTTCCCCATCAGCAGCTGCTTCCCCCAATTCACCACCTCAAGTTTTCCTCCATTTCTTCCACAAACTTATGATATATGTAGATATCTATATATAGATATCTATCTCTCTCTATATAAATACCATATATATATCGAGAGAGAGAGAGAGAGAGAGGGAGAGAGAGAGAGAGAGAGAGAAATTAAAACCCAAACCCAAAGGACTTGACAACCAGGGCATGAGAACATTTGAAAAAAGTGGTGTAGGGTCATGTGAAACAGGTCACTGCAGAAGTCGGAGGAAGTCACCTTCAGGATGGCTAGCACTGGAGTGATCTCTGGGAGGGCTTTTTCACAAGGCAAGAATGACAGAGCAAGTCACCTGCTGGCAGTATGTGGGAGTTCAGCCCAGGCAGGCGCTGATGTCTGCCCACCTTAGCAGAAGGGGGCTAAAACCTGCTGAGATTCAGGAAGCACAGCATGCAGGTGGATGCTTTTTTCTTTGACTTCCTGCTCCTTTTCTGGGAACCTCACAGGTCTGAAAGCTTCTCAAAGCACAGGCACTAACCGAGAGGAGCACTAACCCTTTAGGTGCTGGTGCATCTCCCCTCTCCACCTGGGTGGCTTCTCAGCACTTTGCTTTGTGCTTCCACACTAGGCCTCTCCACAGCTGCCTCATTTTCCCCTCCTCTAGGAACATTCCTTGTCTTCTTGAGACAGGTCTAAGGTCCAAATGGTGTGGCCACATGCTAAAAAAGAGAGAAGTCTGATGTATTTGCACCCAAACCAGATTGCCAGTAAAACCAAAGGTTCTTTAGGTCAAGAGCAAATCCAATTGATTTCTGTTGACCGAGCTGACTCTGTCACCCACAGGGTGCTCTGAGTAAGAGGTTCTCCCATTTCCTGGTGCAGAAAGTAAACAGTTTTGATGAAGGTGAAAATGGGGGAAGTGACACACTTGTGTGACTTCAGATGGTGTTCAAATCAGGCAGTCAGATTACTTTCTCTTTTTCTCCTTTAACAACAGCTTACAGGTGAGAACTCAGTTGCAGATGCCCTTTGTTACCAGACAGAATAAAATTTGCTTTCTCTTTGGAGCAGAAAAAAAAAAGCAACAGAGAAGTAAAGGGCAAGTCCTTTGTAACCACCATCTGGTTTACACAGGGGCAAAGCAAATACCATTAGGATGGTGTCCTTCCGGGGCTGGCGCCCGCCAGCCTACCCGCCCACCCACTCTGCAGCCTGATTTGGGGCATGGCTATGCTGGGTTTTGTGTTGACATCAAACAGTCTCATGTTTGAAGATGGACACACTAATGTCCTGTCAGTTACCAGTCACAGCTTCTTGCTGAAAAATCCTGCTTCACAAGGAAGGTCAAGGTGGAGGCTGGAGAAATAGCAGTGATCAGCGATTTTCTAAGCAAGCAGAGAAATTAACAGAGGAAGAAAATTAATCAGAAATGCATGGTGTTACAGAGAAAGGCTTAGGCTATTAGAAAGGGTTACCTTTGAGTGGGGATAGCCATCCAGTGGGAGAGGCATGGCACCAGCTTGCAGGGGTACTAGTGGCTAAAGCTAGATGCATGAGGCCCTGAAGACAAACACCAATATAGAAGATTGAAGAGAAAAAGGCTCACTCTGAGACAAATGAACAGCTCTGCTGTACAAGCAGAAAGTCAGCTAACAAACATGCCAGGGATAATGGAGCTTGAAAAACCAGCATTTCACACTTATCATCACAATTGATTCCAGGGAGAAGCATCAATGACTATTGAGACTCCAGGATGCAAGGTGGGGGAACAGGATGTTTATTTACTTCAAGCATCTCCTGGTCACAGAAGTGATGGTTGGAGACTTGACAGGGCCATTTTCACACCACCCCCACGAAAGCAAACATAGCCCTGTGGCCATTCCCAATTCCTTCCCCCTCAAGTACACAAGAAGGCTCTGTCGACACCAGGAGTAAGTCCACAATAGTATCGTGGCTGAAAACACCATGTGCAGAATTTAATTACATGTGACACAGAGAGGGGTCGGAAGAGAATACAGATTTGTGAATTAGTGTCACTTGATCTCCTGAGCATGTAGGATATGACTCTGAAGGTGCAGAAAACTGGAGCAGCTTAGTACCCTTGTATTGTCACCTTGAACCACTGGATAGTTTTTGACTATGCACCACTGGGGATGGTTGTCAACCCTAGGAGTGGGAGTTCTAACATGCCCCAAATAAGTAAAAATGACACACAGAGAGCAGATGGTCACCTTATGTTGGAAAAAGGGTGAAAGGATGGCTGTGTGCCAAGGGCCACAAACCCCCAGTTAGTAACAAACACTGTCTCTGAGGCCTAAGTTCAGTACACCCAAAGCAAGCAAGAGAAGTACAACAATTGAGTCAGACTCTCCAAAAAAAAAAAAAAACAAAAAAACAAAAACAAAAACCAATCAAACAAACATTAATTTATGATGGGGTCAGAGTCATTCTAAAGGGCTTGTCTTGCACATACCTGACCCAAGGTTCTATCCCATGCACCACAAATGGTGCACCCATTAGCACTGCCATGAATGATGCTTGAGCAAAGAGCCGGGAATGATCCTTGAGAACAGCTAGGTGTGACTTCCTTCCAAAAAACAAAACAAACAAAAACTCTTTTTTTTTTTTTTTTTTTTTTTGGTTTTTGGGTCATACCTGGAAGGGTACAGGGGTTACTCCTGGCTCTATGCTCAGAAATCACTCCTGGCAGGCTCGTGGGAGCATATGGGATACCAGGATTTGAACCACTGTCCCTCTGCGTCTAAGACAAATGCCCTACTGCTGTGCTATCTCTCTGGCCTCCATTTAAAAAAAAAAAAACTCTTAATGTGAGCAGAGGCCAGAGCTGGGCTCAGAGCCGCCATGTGCCAGGAGTTCTCCCGGTCTTGTACTGGCATGTGGTGGGCACTGGGTTGGACCTCTAGCCAAAGACCCCCCCGGACTCCCCACTAGTCTGGGGGGGCAGACGCCCCCACGCCAGAGGGTCTTCACGGCCGGATCTGGTAAGCTGGGCCCTGGGGGCTGGGTTGG
>PVKC010038765.1:0-12696 GCA_004027635.1 Crocidura indochinensis
ACACACACACACACATACCTCTGGGAAGTCACGGAGGACTTCAGCCATCTCATTTCCTCTTTCACCACATCCTACATAAATAATAACATCACTGTTCGAATACTTGGATAGAGACTGTGATATCACTGTCTTTCCACAGCCAAAAGCCCCAGGAATTGCTGTAGTTCCTCCCTGTACACATCTAACAAAGAAAACAAAACATGTATTATTTTGTTTGCTAATAAATACCAATTATTCAAGTGGATTAGTGATACAAATTCAAATTTATGAAAGAAATCCCTGAAATATTTTTCATCTCTACCTATCATATTACAATTTTTATACATATGTATTTACACAGATATAATTGTTCCCCTAGATGTATTTAAAATGTTTTTATAACACCACAATGTTATCTTTACTAGCTGAAAAGTAAAAGCATATTTCATAAAGGCTCCTGAGGGAAAGACATTAAGATAAATAGAATGGCTCCAAATAGGTGGCCAGAGTGATAACCCAGTAGTAGGGCATTTGCCTTCCACGCAACTGACCTGAGACTGACCCAGCTTTGATTCTCAGCATCCCATATGATCCCCACGCCTGACAGGAGTGATTTTTGAGCACAGAGCCAGGAGTAACTCCTGATCACCACTGGATATGACCCCAAAACCAAAAATCGAAAATTAAATAAAAAGCTCCAAATAATATTATGAATGTTCATATACAAAGGGCAATACTAAAGAAAAAGGAAAACCCAGGGGCTGAAGATAGTAGAGTGGGCACGGCACTATTCTTGCATATGGGATGCTGGGATTTGAACTGGGGTCAGTCCTGAGTTGGCCGTATGCAAGGCAAATGCCTTAACACCGTGCTGTGCTATCAGTCCAGCCCCTGTATACCTCTTTCAAATAAAAATTTTTGTGGTGGTGGTGGGGTGTCAGGGCCTCACCATAGAAGAGGCATAAATTTCACTGCTGAGTCATATCTGCAGCCAAATCATCACTTGATATAACTTATAGCCACATCAAATCACCCAGGGTAGAGGGACAGATTTGGAAGTAGCCCGATTTGTATCGTATGTTTTCGAATGTGAAATGTAGTCTCTATCACAGAGAAAGTCCAAAGTAGTCATGGGAATAAACAGGAAGGGATGCAGAGTCTATCAGAGGATGGACTAAAGCTAGGAAATTATTCCTGAAAGAAGTCAAAAATCTAGAGTCAGGCCTATAGCACAGCAAGTGGGCATTTGGTTGCATTTGGCTGACCCAGGTTCTATTTCTGGCATCCCATCTAGTCCCTGGAGCCTGGCAGGAGTAATTTCTGAGCTGAGTAATGCCAGATGTGGCCCAAAGAAATGAAGCTAAAATCTGAAAGGGCTGAAGCCATGCCTTGCATGTGGAATGTCAGGTTTAATCTCTAGCACTGTGTGGTTCCCCTTTCCCCGAAAGAACCTTTGGTAGTGATCCAAAACACGGAGCCAGGAAGTAGCCTCTGAGCACCATCAAATATAGCACTAAATAAAATTTTAAATAGGACCTGAAAGAAACTAGAAACCAGCTCGATAAAGAGAAATATCATCCCAATCAGAGGGAACTAGAGGTTCAGGAAACAAGGGGATAGATATAATTGCTTGAGAAATTAAAATGATTCAGTACACCTAGAACATGATGTATAAAATAATAGGAAGCCAGGAAGCTAAGAGAACAGTAGATGGCAAGCAGTGATCATGAAGAAGGTTTTGTAGGAACTTAAGGTGTGCGTATATATTAGAGCAATGAAGAGCTCTGAATGGTAAAGGATCAGGTTTGTTTTAGATACATCACTATGTCTCTGAGACAAATACTTAGAAAAATGGAAATGGAAATTAAGATGGGTGTGCAGCAAGAAAGTCCAGATGATTTTACAAATCATCAATTAATATTAGAGCAAATTAAGAAAAGTACTACATTGTTATATTAACAAGGACTTTAGTCTCAAAATTTAATTTTTTCATAAACTTTTAGAAATAGTGCTTTCTTTCTGGATTAGGAAAAGAGTCTTCACTGGTAGAAGAGTAGTCCATAGCCACTGACAATATATAATATATACTGCATATCCAATTTATTCTCTAGATAGAAATAATTACAATCTTCATAGATAAAGACATTAAAACTTTATCTGCAAAGATTGAAAAAAAAACTTTTCCTGAGGGAAATATCATAAGATACAGCTCCAACTTACGGAAAAAGGGCATCAAGTACTCTCTGGCCTGTCAACAAAGGATGATTGGCTGGCAGTTTCTCAGTGACAGGTCGAACTTGACGTACAGGCCAAACTTGGACCATAGTGAACTTCTCTTTTACACCTTCAAATTCAAGCTCCAAGACAACATCCTATAAAAATACAGTAGAATTTTAAGAAGTCAAATTTATAAATGTTTTTCCTCTAAAATTAAAGCATACCTGGTTCTTAGGACTAAGTAAGGTGGTATATAAAAATTGGTAAATACTGTGGAAAACAATATGGAGAGTCCTTAGTAAACTTAGAATTAAGCATAACCATGCAATTCTATTTTCCGGTATCTATCCACAGAACTTTAAAAGATTCATGTACACCTTTGTGTGCTGTAAAGAGTACAATTCATTCACTGCTGTAACGAGTACAACAGCTAAGATATGGAGTCCACCTAGGTGTCCAATGACAAATGAGAGGATCCTGAAGATGTGATATATACAATGGAATACTATGCAGATGCAAGAAATGATGAATCATGCAATTGCTGCAACCTGGTTGGAACTGTAAGATATCATGTTGAATGAAGTAAGCCAGAAGTACAACAAACAGAATAATCTCACTTATCTGTGGTATGTAAAATAATTGAATTAGGAAATGTAATTAGTGAAGAGGGGGATGCCTAGATCATGCTTGACCCCAGAACCTAGGGGAAAAAAGGAGAAGAAATCAAGGAGGGAAGGAAAAATATGGGAAGTAATGGGGAGTAGGGGTCTGGGCTTCAGTTATAATGAGGCTGAGGAGAGTGGTATAGCTATATATCCAAAGCACAAACTCAACAACAGTGAAAGCATAAAATGTATGCGGAAATCACCAAACTTCAATGTGCCTTCTGGGTGGTATGCAGGAGGTGGAAGGTTGGTTGAGGAGTGGAGGATGATGGAGTATGGAAGCATGGTGATGAGAATTGACACTGGTGCCTAATACTCAACAATATAGCGTTGTAAACCCCAGGTCTTTAATTAACTAAAATTTGTTTAAAAGAGGAGATTAATACCTTTATCTTTTTTTTTTTTTTTTTTTTGGTTTTTGGGCCACACTCAGTGACGCTCAGGGGTTACTCCTGGCTATGTGCTCAGAAGTTGTTCCTGGCTTGGGGGACCATATGGGAAACCGGGGGATCGAACCACGGTCCGTCCTAGGCAAGCGCAGGCAAGGCAGGCACCTTACCTCCCGCGCCACCACCTGGCCCCCCTTTATCTTTTTTGTAACAGCCGGCAGTGCTCAGGGGTTACTATTGGCTTTTCACTCAGAAATTGCTCATGGCAGGCTTGGGGACCATATGGGATGCCAGGAATCAAAACCAGGTTCATCCTTAGGTTGGCTGTGTGCAAGGTGAATGGCCTATTGTGCTACTGCTTCAGCCACGAGATTAGAAATGTTTATGCATTACACTAGTTTCAGGTATACCAAAAATGATTTGATATCCATATATGTTGTGAAATTACCACATAAAAATTGTAGTTAATGTGTACCAGGCTTATTTTTTAATGGTATGAGGATTTTCTAAAATCTATTTTAATACTCTTCACATATGCAATACATGCATAACAGTTTCATAACTATAAGCATCAAGCATACTTCACAGCTTAAAGAAAGTTCTATCTATAAATTTCATCTTTTGACTCCACCCATTAACCCACTGTGGACTTACATCAACCACCTCCTGCCGTTAACAATCACCACTTTGTTCTTTTAATCTCTGAGCTTGATGTTTAATTTTGTTATTGTGTTATCAGATGTCATATATAAGTGAGATCATAAATAATGTTTTTCTCTGACCTTATTCCATTTAGCATGTTCTGAGCTTCCTACCTGAAAGATCTTTGGTAGTTTTATTTTATTTATTATTTTTACTTTTTGGGCTACACAAGGTAGTGCTAAGAGCTTTCTCCTGGCTGTGTGTTACAGAGACCCTATGGGACTGCTAAGGCTTGCACTGAGGTCAGGTGTTTGCAAGACAATCAACCTACCCACTATACTATTGCTCCATTTCCAAAATCTTAGGGTTTTTTTTTGGGGGGGAGTTTCTTCCTTTAATGTCCAGTCAAATAAGCCAGATTGCCCAGGCCATGCTGGTGAATGCATGGGGATCTTGTGTGATCAGGATAAAGCATGGCTGATCACATGTAAGACATATGCCATTATCTATATATGTTTCTCCAGACCCAAGGTAACCCTATGTCTTTATTTGGTTTTGGCCCATACCTAGTGACACTCAGGTACTCCTGGGTCTATGCTCAGAAATTACTCCTAGTAGGCTTAGAGAACCATATGGAATGCCAGGGATCAAACTCGGGTCGGACGAGCATGAGGCAAATATCTTACTTGCTGTGCCCCAAATATCTAATTTTAATGAGTAACCAAAACTTAAAAATATATGTCTCACATTTCCTTATTTTTCCTTAGTTACCTAGGCAACTTGCAATTGATATCTGTAAATATTGCAAATAAAGAGGTGCATGTATCTCACAAGCCAGTGTTCTTATTTTCTTCAGAAATCCCACAATCAGGGGCCCGGGAGATAGCATGGAGGTAAGGCGTTTGCCTTTCATGCAAAAGGTCATCGGTTCGAATCCCGGTGCCCCATATGGTCCCCCGTGCCTGCCAGAAGCAATTTCTGAGCATGGAGCCAGGAGTAACCCCTGAGCACTGCCGGGTGTGACCCAAAAACCAAAAACCAAAAAAAAAAAAAAAAAAAATCCCACAATCAGAAATCCTGGATCATATGGGGGCTAAATTTTCAATTTTCTGAGGGACCTCCAGGCTGTTTTCATAGTGGCTACATAAAATGACTAATTCACAACAACTGTACACGAGGATTCCCTTTCCTCTATACTCTTACCAATACTTGTTTTCTCTTGCTGGGTGGTAATAGTCATTTTAACAGGAGTGAAATTATATATCACTGTGCTTTGATTTGCAATTGAGGATGAGCAATACTGAATATCTTTTATTATACCTGTTAGCCATTTCTTTTTATATAAATTTATTTATTTAGAGAAAATGAACTGTTAAGACATGTGTATGCCTTTGGAAGAATGTCTACTTAGTTACCCTGTTCTTTTTTTTTTTTTTTTTTTTGAGTCACACCCAGCGGCACTCAGGGTTTACTCCTGGCTCTACGCTCAGAAATCGCCCCTGGAGGGCACAGGGAACCATATGGGATGCCGGGATTCGAACCACTGTCCTTGTGCATGAAAGGCAAACACGCCTTACCTCCATGCTATCTCTTCGGCCCCTACCCTGTTCATTTTTAAATGGGCTGTTTTTACACTGGTCTTCATCATGATTTCAATTGTTTTTATCTATTTGATAGACTGCCTTCTTTTGGTGGTGGTGGTGGATTTGGATCATACCAGCGATGCTCTGAGGTTATTCTTGGCTCTGCACTCAGGAATTCCTCCTGGTGGGCTTGAGGGACTATAAGATTTCTGAGATTGAACCCGGGTCAGCCTCATGTAATGCAAGCACCCTAACCACTGTACTCTCATGCTGGTCACTAGACTGCCACTTTTCATAATTTCCTTAATAGTGAAATAAGCCTTTAAGTTTAAAGAACTTCAACTTATATTCTTTTTGTTAACTTTTCCTTTTGCTGTCAAATCTAAATAAGTATTTCTTATAATAATGGAAGAAGTTGGGCTGGAGAGATAGTAATGTGTGTAAGGTGCTTGCCATCCAATATGGACTTGATCCCCAGAATCCATCCCATGGTCCACCAAGCCACAACTGGAATAATTCCTGAGTGCAAAGCCAGGAGTAAGCCCTAAGTATAGGATGTGTCCTCAAAAACAAAACAAAACAAACAAACAAACAAAAATCCCACAGAAATAGACAAAAACTATTAAGCAGTTTCTTACTTCTTATCTCCTGTTCTTTATAGGTTATACAGAGCGTAGCCTTAATTCTTATGCAAGGAGTAGAAAATTGTTACTATCCTTATCACATCATTTGGCAAAAGTTAAATGCTACAATGATTCTCAAAGTAACCTTTTATTTACTTATTTTTGGTTTTTGGGTCACACACAGCAGTACTCAGGGGTTACTCCTGGCTCTGTTCTCAGAAATTGTACCCGGTAGGATCTCGGACCATATGGGATGCTGGAATTCAAACCACCTTCTGTCTTGGGTAAGGTCCTATTGCTATTGCTATTGCCCTGATGTATTGCTCCGGGCCCTCAACTTCACTTTAAGCTTTTCAGTGAACTCAGCATCTCCTAAATATATCTTCAGACTACAAAGATTATTATGGATTTAATGCATTTGATATAGAGGTCAGAGCATTAACATAGTAGATATGGTGTTTTTTGTTCATGCAGCCCACTTGGGATCAATCCCCAAGTATATCATATGGTCCCTTGAGCCCCACTAGAATAATTCTCGAGTGTAAAACCAAGAGTAATCCTTGAGAATTGTGGAGTATAGCCCCCACCCAAAAGTATTTGATATATGACTATCAATAATACAAATGGAATAAGTTTACAACCTTCAAAGAGCATAAGAATTCACATAATTACATAACCATAACATAAAAAGCATTTTATGTCTAAAAAATCAGATCTATAAACAATATAGCATAATTACAGAAGTAGTAAAATACTGTACTATATCCAAAAATAAAAGCAGTATCCTCTGCTTTTTGCATTCCCAAAAATTAATTGAAAATTTATGGAAATTTATACCTTATATAATAAATATAGACCACATAAGGCACTAAAGCTGAGCAATTATGATATGAAACAGGCCACAAAATTACTTTTTATACTTACGGAAGTGTCATAATTCCCCGGTGGAGCAATGTAAGTTACAGTCCCTCTATTTCTTGGAGGTAACATTATTTTGTGCTTGATGAGAGAGTTCTCATTGACAATTCCATAAATATCTCCACCAGTGATATGACCACCAACCTAAAGAACAAACAGGTTTGCTGAAGTACTGAATTTACTGAAAAATAAAACTATATTTCTCTCTTCCTTTTTTTTTTTTTTTTGGTTTTGGTTTTTGGGTCACACCTGGCTCAGCACTCAGAAATCTCTCTTGGCAGACATGGAGGACCATATAATATGCTGGGATTTAAACCATCATCCATCCTGGAGTGGTTGCTTACAAGGCAAATGCCCTACAGCTGTGCTGTCTCTCCGGCCCCTAATTAAACTATATTTCTATGGTACATTTTTATTTTATCTAAGAATACAAAATAGCTCAAATTGCATAAATTTCACATTCTCTCTGCAACTCTATAAATCTCAGTTATAAAGACATACCCGAAGATTTTTGCAAGGTGTGAAATCCCATTTTAAATCTCTGCTAAGAGCAGGCACATTAATTCCTCTGGGAATGTAGATACTTTGGGTCTTAGCGCTGATATCTGACAGAGGTCTTTGAATACCATCAAAAATGGCTCCCATGATGCCAGGTCCAAGCTCTACAGAAAGCGGTTTACCAGTACGAAGTACAGGATCTCCAACAGTCAAACCAGCTAGAAGCCATGTTGAGGAAAATTTACCAGGCAAGTTTAAATACTACAAAAATAAAAATTAAATACCATAATTTAACAAGGAAATGATATTCAACATGTCCTAAATCAAAGTAGCATGAAACTATAAATTTACAAATCTCCAAATTGTACTTTCATTTTTAACCTGATTATGAAGATTTTTAAACCCTGAACAAAATTACTTCTATGGTAAACCCCTCAATCTCTGCCAGCTACCCTACCACTAATGTTTTACTATATTATATACATATTCCTCTTTCACAATATATTATTAATGAAAAAAAGCATGCTGAAGAAAATTGTTAAACAAAAGTCAAATCATTGTTCAATCTAAATATATAATGAAACAAAGAAAAAACATGCTCTCCTTCACAAGGCTTTGTGTTCTTTTCTCTTTATTTTTACATAGAAATTGAAAGTATTTGTTACGTGTAAAATCTAAACATATTGGATATGATTTCATCTTCTTTTTGGAGGGAAGCACCCCATGGTGTTCAAGGGTTATTCTTGGCTCTGCACTCAGGAATCACTCCTGGCAGACTCACGGTGTCATATGGAATGCTGGGAATAAAATCAGGGTTGGTCACGTGCAAGCCCCCTACACACTACTTTTTCTCCAGCCCCAAATGTAATTTTAACTTCTACATATCAATGTTATTATTTTTTATGGGGGTGGTGAGTTTGGGCCACACCGGTGATGCTCAAGGGTTACTCCTGGCTTAGGGGACCATATTAAACAACGGGGATCTAACTGAGGTTCATCCTGGATCAGCAGCTTGAAAAGCAAATGCCCTACTGCTGCACTATTGCTCTGGTCCCTCATCGTAACTCTTTCATCCTTTCTTCTATGTGTTCTTTTTAAGAAAAAAACACAATTGGCTTCCCCTAAATTTTCCACATTATGAAAATGTTAAGAACAATGAAAATTCAGAAGATAATACCAATTTCTTAAAATAAGAACTTTCATATAATTTATGAAGCTTTTTTTTTAACCTACATTTACATTTCATGTTATACCAATGGGTGAATCTGCTTCTACTTCAATATTTGAAATCTGGCTTATATTTACACATCTCTAAATTGTACTTTCATTTTTAACCTGATTATGAAGATTTCAAACCCTCAACAAAATTACTTCTATGGTAAACCCCTCAATCTCTGCCAGCTACCCTACCATTAATGTCTTACTATATTATATACATATCCCTCTTCCAAGAACGAAATGAAACAAAAAAGGATACAAGTTTCTTCATACACTTGGATAGTAGCCATGTCACCCTCCAAACGGATAATCTCTCCAACCAATTCACTGTGGCCCACTCTTACCAGTTCATACATGGCTGCACCTGCCATTTCACAGGCTGTAACCACTAAAAAGAATAAATCAGTATTCTGATGACTAAAGGTTCTGTGATTATGCACAGGTAACAAAAACATTAGAGAAATTCAATTATATAATTCATACTTTCATAAAAATATAAAATCCACTATAAAAAGATTTATTTTAGCAATTTCTTTTTTTTTTTATTTTAGCAATTTCTTAAACGTGATCTAAAAAGACAAACAAAATTAACATTACACTAAAGATTGTCCACTGAAATAATATACTGGAATATAAAGATTGTCCAGTGAATTAATGTTGAAATTCTAGGACAGTATATACATGTGGCCAACCTGGGTTCTACCACCAGCCTCCCATATGGTCCCCTGAGCCTACCATGAATGATTTTCTTTTTCTTTTTTTGCTTTTGGGCCACACCCAGTGGTGACACTCAGGGGTCACTCCTGGCTATGTGCTCAGAAATCGTTCCTGGTGTGGGGGAACATTTGTAATGCTGAGGATCAAACTGAGGTCCATCCTGGGTCAGCCGCATGCAAGGCTAACACCCTACTGCTGAGTTATCACTCTGGCACCAGACTGAAATAATATTTCTGGCCAGAAATAATTTTTTTTTTTGTTTTTTGGGTCACACCCAGTGACACTCAGGGGTTATTCCTGGCTATGCGCTCAGAAGTCGCCCCTGGCCTGGGGGACCATATGGGGCAAGGGGGATCGAACCGCGGTCCGTCCAAGGCTAGCGCGGTAAGGCAGGCACCTTACCTTCAGCGCCACCGCCCGGCCCCCAGAAATAATTTTTGAATGCAGAGTTAGGAGTAATGCCCTGACTGCTGCTGGGTGTGAACCAAAACCCAAAAATAATAACAAACAAAAACATAAAATTCTCGATTGTAAACTCTTAATAATATTATTAAGAGGCATGTTAATAACACTTGATTTATAATACTTGATCAACCTAAGCAACTATAAATATGGAATGCTAGGTTGTAAAGTCATACTTTACAACTTTACTAAAGACTCAAATATTAAAATTGGAATAAAAGCTTGGCCAATAGCTAAAATATTATCAGTTTGTGATATTGGCATTCTTTTGACAGATAATATCTAAGACAGTAAGAGTGTTTTCACTTTCTAATATTTTATACAGTTTTCTTTTTTGTCTGTTCATTTGGCTTGGATTTTGGTTTTGGACAAACTTAGCAATGACTGGGCTTACTCCTGGCTTTCTACTTAATGCCTCCCCGCCCCACACCTGCCAGGAGAGATATCTGAGCACAGAGCCAGGAGAAGCCTCTAAATGCTGCCAGGTGTGGCCCAAAATCCCCCCTTCCCAAAAAGAATTATTCATGAAAACTGTCATTGCCAGAGGTCTGAGGTATCTGATCGAATATGAGGTGCCTTTATGGAAAACAAATACTCCCACAATTTGAGCCTTCTATCAGGCCTCAAATGTGTGTGTATTTATATATAAAAGAATAACATTAATTTTTCTACTGATAATATTACTTACCAGGTCCTGAGACTCCATGCACATAACCAAATGTGCTTTCTCTATCTTCATCAGCTATTTTGGGTAGCTTGGAGAAATCCATCATGTTAATTTACCTAGGATTTAAAAAAAGTCATAATTTCAGGCTTTTTATTTTTATTTTGGTTTTTGAGTCAACCTGGCGGTGCTCAGGAGTTATTCCTGGCTCTGAGCTCAGAAGTTGCTCCTCGCAGGCTCAGGGAATCATATGAGATACTGGGATTCGAACTGGGGTCTGTTCTGTGTTGGCCATGGGCAAGGCAAATACCTTACATTTATGCTATCGCTCTGGCCCATAATTTCAGGTTTTAAAACAAATATAGATAGTCAACTCTTCCCTTAAGGCATATGCTTGAATAATTCCTTCTTCTTCAAGTAAAATGCAAAGTAATAAAGAATTAACTACAACATGATAAAATGTTGTGTCAGTCCATATATTACAATGGACCCTTTGCCATTTTTTTTTTATAAAACACACACAATCGACTTCAAGTGTTTGTTCATATTCTTACTCCCTGTTGGAGTATTCTTCCTGATATTGCTCTTATATTTCCTTCTTCAAACTTCTCAAAGAGGCTTCTCATTTCTTAGCCTACTTATCTTATTTAAAATTGCAACACATCTCCTGCTTTATTTTTCATCAACAAGTTATATTAAAATTTTGGTGAAAGCATTTTTTTGTTTTGTTCCCCATTTGGGGAGAGGAATCTCCCAGGTTTTATTTAGAGGATTCAAAAGTCCACTCCTGGAAATACCTGGCCAACCAGGCCTGACAATGCAATGCTCAAGGGTTTATGAAGTGATGAGTCTGGCCTTATAGTGTAGAAACCAGAGGGGTACCCTAAAGTGCTTGTAGGCCAACAGGGCTATACACAGTTGTGCTAAAATGGTTATTTCAGGGCTCAAACGAGAACCCACAAATACCAAATATCAAACATGTGTTCTAATCTCCATACTATTTTCCCAGGTCCTTCTTTTCCTTTCTTCCAGCAATAAAGAAAAAAGTTCAAGAAATATATATAAAACACATGAAAAAAAAAAGCTACAAAAATAATCTGAGTCATAAAGTAGCGGTCACAGATTAGCAAGCAATAAAGTTCCAAATAGCATACAAATCATTTACTACAGGGGTACTCAAACTTTTTAAACAGGGACCCAGTTCACTGTCCCTCAGACCATTGAAGGTCTGAAAAACAAAAATTACGAACAAATTCCTATGCACACTGCATACATCTTATTTTGATGTGAAGAAACAAAACGGGAACAAATACAATATGTGGCCCGAGGGCCATAGTTTGAGGACCACTGATTTACTGAAATCTCAAAGATTATAATGTCTAGGTAAAACACCTGGAAGGTTAGGAAGAATCTGCAAAAACAGGAAAAGAAGTATAGCAATCCAGGTATGTCAATTAGAAAGAACGGACATAAAATTTCTGATAGTCAGGCTGACTAAAATAAAAGATTTTTTTATGGGGGCCGGAGAGATATCATGGAGGTAAGGAATTTGCCTGCATGCAGAATCCCAGCATCCTATATGGTGCCTGGAGCCTGCCAGGAGTGATTTCTGAGCTTAGAGCCAGGAGTAACCCCTGAGCCCTGCCGGGTGTAACCCCCACCCCCCAAAAAATATATATATTTTTTTGTTTTTCGGGCCACACCTGTTTGATTCTCAGGGGTTACTCCTGGCTAAGTGCTCAGAAATTGCCCCTGGCTTGAGGGGACCATATGGGATGTCAGGGGATCGAACTGCAGTACTTCCTTGGCTAGCGCTTGCAAGGCAGACAGCTTACCTCTAGCACCACCTCGCTGGCTCCCCCAAAAGATTTTTTATTTAGGCAACAGATACTAATTTCGAATCTTGAAAGCAACAAGTAAACATCTTGTTTTTGTAAATAGAGGAAACTTCTATTCAGGAAGAAGTTCAATTCTTTTTGGGTGGCAATACTCAAGAATACAAAGAGAGAAGAGAGGCTTAGGGAAGTCCCTGAGTATCAATCCAGGAGATCTCAGAATTCTTTTTATTTTTCTTTTGACTTTTTCTTTGTTTTCTTTTTGGGTTTTTTTTTTTTTTGGGTC
>PVKC010038766.1:0-12675 GCA_004027635.1 Crocidura indochinensis
TACTCATGCCTTTATTTCAAAGTACTAGATCAAACACCCCTTTGGTCTTTAAGAGGCATATTTAAGGATATAATGCTACTGACTAAGCATGTTGAAGCAAAGATAAGCAAAAGGTACTGAATCAAATTAAGAAGCTTCTATAACTCAAAGGAAACGATGACCAGAATACAAAGACAGGCCATAGACTGAGAGAAACTATTTGCCCACCACTCATCTGATACAGAGGTAATATAAAAGCAATATAAACAGTGATAGAACTTTATAAGTTCCTCACAAAAGAAGTAAAATAGACAAAAGATGCATGAAAAATCCTCTATTGCAGCAATCATCAGAAAAATGCAAATCAAAATAACAATGAAATATCACCTCAGACCATACACACTGGCACTCATCAAAAAGTCATTACAGTTTGTTCCCTAGCATTCTATATGGTTTACCAAGTTTACTAGGAGTTATTCCTTAGTGTAGAGCTATGAGTGAGTGCTGAGTGTTGTTAATTTGCATCCCCAAAAGAAAATAAAAAAGAAAACAACACTCACTTTCAGTGAGGATATGGAGAAAGAGAGACCCACATTCAATACTGTTGGGAATGCCTTTTTGGAAGACAATATGAGCATTCCTCATAAAACTAGGAATAGAGCTTCCATTTGACCTAGCAATTCCACTCCTGGAAATATACTCCAAGTGTCCAAAAGAACAAAGCAGAATAGACATCCCCACTCCTATGTTCATTGTAGCACTAATAACAATAGTCAAAATCTGAAAATAATTCAAATGTTCAAGAACAGATTACTGGATAAAGTATGGTAATACACACAATGAATACTTCTCAGAAAAAAATAAAAATTAAATAAAGAACCCATGCAATTCACTGCTATGTGGATGGATCCGAAAATAATGGAATAAAGGCAGCTAATTTATGACAAAAGAACCAAGAACATGAAACTAATGAAGGAAAGCATCTCCAATAAATAGTGAACTTCCCTTAAATGAATGATGGATATTGCTAGGAACAAGTTATTAAATTGGACCACTATCAATAGCATGAACAAAATGTATAACACACTTTAACCCAAAATGGATAAAAGATTCAGTTTTACCATGTAACCTATAAAAATGGGTTGATCTTATGGAGTTGCATTGAAAAACATAGATATAGACAAACACAGACAGAACAATTCACTGTATAGACTTCAATGCTGTCTTCACTAAGTTTACTCCATTGATAATAAAACAAAAATAAACAGTGAAGGACATCAACAAACTTCTGAACTGTAAAATAAACTATCAGTGAAACAATCATCCCTTCAAATGAAAAAAAAAATAACATTCACATACCAGTTAATAAAGTAGTGATATCTAAAAACTGGAAGAAATCACAAAACTCAATAACACAGACAGAAATAACAATCATGTCGGAAAATTAGGGGAACATCCAGACAGACTTTTCTTAAAGAAGATATTCAGAAATATGGAAAGGGCATATGAAAAAATAATGTTTTTTTCAGATTAACAGAAAATTTTTAATTAGAATAATGCAGATTTACACCAGTGGCAAGGGCATTATAAAAATTAAGTGGAGGGGCAAGTATGTGGAAGGAAAATTATATCATTTACAATTCTATCATTAGATTATATGTAATATAAATTTATATGCAATATAAATTAATTATATAAATTATATGAAAATTATATCATTTACAGACTATGGAAATGCAGACTTTATAGAATATAGTTTTTCTCAAAGCACTGGGCCAGAAAAATAGTATGAAGTTTATAATGTTCCTGGAATTTGCTGCATCGTTGCAAATTTAGAATATAATTAATTTATAATAAAAAGACCTACAAACACAAGGATTCTGTTTTAATTCATATATAACTTTTCAAATATAAACAAATACAGGGCCAGAAATACAGCTCAAAATGTTATACACAATCCTTTCATATAGAATCCCTGTGATAAATTATATTGCTGCACAATATCCAAGCTTCTCAAGATGTGAATCTGAACTTTGAACACTTTGAGTTGCCATGCAATAACAAAATATATTTTAAAAATGGTAAAATGTATTTGCTTCTATTTTGTTATAGTCACACTGAGCTCCAATGATAATACTATGAATCATTGCAATGTAATCCAAGCTCAACAAATTTTCCTTAAAGTAGGCAAAAATATTTAAATGTAATCTCATTCATTCAAGCTCCCTCATCAATGACAGAAAGTCTATGTGCAATCTACATCTTTATATGTATACATATACTTACATATATAAAATATATTACAACATGGTAGTGGTTTACAAAATAAAACTAGTATTACATTTCTGTCATATTAGTCATTAGAGAACTACCCTAATATGATTTCATGCTTTGAACTGGAATTTCTTATTATCACAGTAAACTATTATATATGGAATGAACAAGCAGAAAACATTTTAAATGTGAACACACACACACACACACACACACACACACACACACACACACACAAGACCAGGAACTTATCGTAAAAAGATAAAGTATTTTCTTTGTAATCTGTGGGCTAATAACTCTTGAGAGTTAAAACCTGACTAGTTTCCTATTGAGCAATCCAAATAACAATGCTATATATACTACAACAAGTTTCCATATAAACTGACTAATTTCAAGACACATAGTAAATTGCATCTTTTCATACATTTTTATTTGTTGTTGTTGTTGCTGTTGTTTGGGTCACAACCGGTGATGCTCAGAGGTTACTCCTAGCTATGCGCTCAGAAATTGTCCCTGGCTTGGGGGACCATATGGGATGCAGGAGGATCGAACCACTGTCAGTTCTAGATTAGCCTCATGCAAGGCAAATGCCCTACCACTTGCACCACTGCTCCGGCCCCCTTCTTTTACTTCTTTAGGGCAGAAGAAATGAAACCATCTTAACTGATATAAACTTGTTTTTATTTTTTGACACATTAAAATTCCTAGTAATAGACGACATGCAGACTAACTGACCTTGTTGATTTAATCTCTTGCTTAAAGTTGCTTTGAGGGAGTTCTGAAAATCATATTTGATATTTCATTTTATCTACTCTAATGCTAAATAAAAAGCACTTCAAATGAGAAGTTCTAAGGGAATAGCAGTTACCATTCCATTAAAATTACATCCACATTTATTATTAATTTTATATATGGAGATCACATGATTTACGATGTTAATCATGATTTTTCATGCACATATTTAAAACATCACTCCAATCACATATGAAACCAACCCCTAAAGCATACTCAAGCCTCTCCCTCTTATTCCACCTGTTCAACCCACACAAATAACTCAATTGGGTGGATCTGTTTTCCCATTCTGTTGCCTTGAGATGTTTCTTATCACCTTGCTATGTATATTTATGACCCACAAGTGAGAATGCTAATTCTCTATATCTTTTTGCATTAAAATACCGAATGATTTGCAAAACAAGTGGGAGGAATTTAAGTAAATACCTTTATGGCTCAGAATTACATTTTTTGGATATAATCACCTCAACCTTGGGCCTTGTACACACTGAGTTAACAAGAAGATACAAAAGTAAATCATAAAGGCACTCATTTTATTTCCACTAATTTGACTAAATTTTAGTTACAAAATAAAGGCAATAATAAAAAATTTAAGCTTTTACCCTTATGTATAAATATATATCTACATTTATAAATATATATATATTTATAATATATGAAGACCAAAATTATCATTGTCAGACTTGCAATTGTTTTTTTTTTTTTTTGGGTCACACCCGGCAGTGCTCAGGGGTTACTCCTGGCTCCATGCTCAGAAATCGCTCCTAGCAGGCACGGGGGACCATATGGGGCACCGGGATACAAACCGATAACCTTTTGCATGAACGGCAAACGCCTTACCTCCATGCTATCTCCCGGGCCTCAGACTTGCAATTTTTAAGGAGAGATGTCCAATGGAAGATGTTAGGGGATCTTGTAATTTCATTCTCTTGTGCACCAATGAGATAGTGCTCTTGCTGACTAGTCATACTACCATACCTCCCTTACACAAGTTCCTATTACTGAAGGATTATCTACAAATATGATGTGTGCCACTCTACAGCCTAGAATGCTCACTTGTTAAGTATATAGAGGCTTTCATAATATTTCTTTTGTATGTTTCCTTGCCTGCATTTCCACCTACGACCTTTCAGGTAGGGGGCTCTGTTTAGATCTGAATAAATATGAGTTAACCTGGGAGGATGAGTTCTTTTGCAGCTGGCTAGCAAGAGCTAGAGTTTTGAAGCAGCAAGCGGGTTGGCAAAGGATTTTGCGTCTGACCTTCTTGTCTCTTTTTACCCTCCTATCTGTGTGGATTATTTACGGAGGGTCTATACAACCAGAATTGCTTCCCTTGTCCTGGGTGGACACAGAATGGGAATTGTCTTCCTTCCCTGGGAGCTCTTTGGGAATCAAACCTCAACCAATCTCCTAGAAAACATGACATTACACTCACTCATTTCTGTTTTTCCTATTCATCCTCTGTATAATGCCTACATCTGGGTGCAACCATGTCAACAGAGATTGTGGAAAGACAAGGTAGAAACAATCTGAGTCACTGAAAGATAAGATGAGAAGCAATGACAATGACCTGGACTGTTACATAAAGGGCATTATGTTTCACTGTTATGTGAAAGGGTCGGTGTTAGATTATTTTGTGACTGAAACTCAGCTATTAATAACTTTTTAACTCTAAATCTCATGGTTATTTCATGAAAAAATTTAAATGACAACATATTATTCACTATAATGCAAGAAGGAATGAGAGAGAGCATGAAGGATAGGACAAGAAATTTGACTTTTGGGGGATAGGGAACAGAGGTAGTATTGAGCAGTGTTCAGGTTTTACAACTAGCTCACACTCAATAATCACTCTAGAAAGCCTGAGGAACCATATGTACTTCAGGGATAAAAACTGGGGTAGCTGAATAATGATCAGTACCCTACTAGCTATACTATGGTTACAGACCCCTAACTTCTAAATTTTAATAAGTCCCTTTTTATGTATTTGTTAATATAATCGTTTTTCATAAGTATACAACACAACTACCTGAGCAAAGATATATAGAACACATGTAGGAAGGAAGATGGTAGCATTTTTATATTAAAATATTAGAATCTAGAACATAGAGCATAATTGTATTGACTCTGTAGCACAAATAATTTAACTCATCCTCCAAGAAACAACTTAATACTCAGAAGAATAATATATTTAAGATAAATCTCAGTAAAATGATTTAATTAAATGTAAATACATGTATGCATTCATGCAAATACTTATTCAATGGTCAAATAATAAAAGGAGCATTCTAGGAAAAAATGTCATATGATCTGAATAGTAAAAAGGGGGATAGGTAAAGAGAGTGAGAGAACATGAAATGAAGTATTATTCTTGCTAGTAAGGTCAGAAAACTTTCCATGAGAAAAGTTGTTTCGGAGAAAAATATGTAATAATAGTTTTGCAGGTAGGTAAGAATATCTAGATATGCACTTTGAGATGTGTATGTAAGAGTGGAGGTCAGCGAGAGGATATGAAGCAGTAGAAAGGCATTATACATTATTTAAGAAATAAGAGGATAAAGGAAAGGTAAAGGAAGGTGTAGGATGAAGTAGACAAGAAGAAGAAAAAGAGAGCACGCAATTCAAGCTAGAGAAAATTCTGTTGCAAAACCCCACTATTACAAAATAACCTACATGCAGGAATCACAACATATGACTTCAAAATAAAGCTTGATGCCACAAGATATGGGCATACAGTGGTCTCAAATTAATTTTCTGTGCATATTATATGTCAATCTAACTCCTGATCTGGATAAAATATGTAGTATAATATATAATCAATTCAAATTCAACAATGCTTTAAAAGTTATTATGCCCTCAAATAAGAACAAAGTTATGCATAAATCATTTAACATTTTTAAATTAATTAATAAAATATAATAGATAAAATTAAAATGACACAATTGTTACCATCTGAAGAGTCATAAATGTTAAAATGAACCTTGATTCTCTTTTTTTAAAATGTAGATCAAAACCAGTATTATTCAGGCTCTGCAATGAAGGATCGCACTCAGTGTTAGAGAGTCAGGACTGAATCTGGGTCAGCCTTGTGCAAGAAAGTGCCTTAATTGTTCAACTATTTCTTTGTTCCATGGATCACTTCCTAGTGAAATAAAAACAATACATTTTTGTATTTTTAACTAATATCCTCATATATTAAAATAAAAACATTTAAATAGGGCCAGTCACAATCAATGTCATCACCACTAGATATAAATTTTAAAATTGCAACCATTCCTAAAACACAAGAAAGACAAAAAAGGATAATGCCAGGTAATTTTTATACCAAGAAATAAGAGAAAATGGGAAAAAAAGAATTTTAAGTAACAGATTAGAATTAGATAAGAATACTGCAACTTAATTTTTAGTTTTTAAATATTTGTTAAACTAAATATAAAATAAATGTTATTTTAAATACCAATAAAATCATAATTTTTCTTCTAGTAAACTTGATTATATTACTCTATAGAGAAATCTAAAGTTACACTTTTATAAAAAAAAAAGTACTTTTTAAAGAAGAATTCTTTAAAGAAATGTAATGTGGTCAAATATCAAGAGTCTGACTTAAAACTTAAAAATAGATGTTTCAAACTCCAAACTGAAATAACGAGACTGTAAAGCTTGGTAGATGAAATAAAAAAATTCTATGGAAAGCCTTTCCAACAGAGTAATAGCAGGTGAAGACAGAATAACATAACAATTCCATACAACAGAAGAGATTAGAAAAAAAATCCTAAAGAAAATGATAAGACAATGGGAAAATATTCAAAGATTGTGAACAGATGAAAATATAAGTAATTAACAAGATCAACAGAAACAACATAAGAAACATTGGAGTATCAGAAACCCAGGAATAAAATCTCCAAGAAGAATCAAGAGTCAAGGACATCATTACAGAGAAACTCAGAGCTAAAGACTACATGCAACCAAATCCTGCATGTCTGAAGCAGACCAGCTAAAAGAGACACAAAGAAAACACCCCAAGACATATCCTCATCACAATGACAAACCCCACAGATAGGAATACAATACTGAAAGCAACAAGATCAAAAGGGAAATTACATTTAAAGGAGCATCCTTAAGATTTACAAAAGACCTGTCACAAGAAACCCTCAAGGTGGGCCAGAAGGCAGTGGAGGGATAGAATGACAAAACTCAATGAAATGAATGCTTCACCTAGAATATTATACCCAGTCAGACTCATGTTCAGGTTTGAAGAAACATACATGGCTTCACAGAAAAACAACAGCTCAGAAACTTCACAAACTCAAAACTATCCTACTTTAAGAAAAGAATGACCAAAAGATGCATCAAAGTTGTACACAAAGATGACTCTAAATCCCATAATAATTCTCTCTCAATGTTAATGGACTAAATGCATCTGTTAAGAGACACACAGTGGCAAAATAGATCAAAAAGCTGAATCCAACCAATGTTTTGAGCTTACAAGAATTTTAATAATCAGAACAAGCATAGACTCAAAATCAGAGGCTGGAAGAAAATAGTCCAAACAAACAACTCCCTTAAAAAAGCTGGAGTGGCTATATTAGTATCCGATGAAACAACTTTAGATTCAGAAAAGTTATAACAGACAAAGATGGTCATTATGCGCTAATCAAAGGATATGCACAACAAGAAGGAATTACACTCCTAAACATATGCACCCAAAAATAGACCTGAAAATATTTAATACAACTGTTGACACACCTGAAAGAAGATATTAATAACACAGTAAAAATGGGAGATCTCAACATTGTTCTGACACCTTTTGATAGGTCAAACACGTTGAAACCCAACAAAAACACATTAGCTCTGAAAAGAGAAATAGCATAAAGTGAACTAGTGGATATGTATTGGGCAACCATTCCCAGAAAAATGGATACACAGTCTTTTACAATGCACATGGGTCATTCTCCAGGATAGAACACATGCTGGCACATAAAACATATCTCCATAAAGTCAAGAGAATAGAAATTGTATAGACTACCTTTGCTGATCACAAGGCACTAAAATTAATAGTGAAATGCAAAGAATCACAGAAGAAAAACTTTAACACCTGGAAAGTAAACAGCTCACTACTGAACAAACAGTGGGTCAGAGATGAAATCCAAAAGGAAATTAAAACATTCCTGGAAATAAATGACAATGAAGACACAAATTGTGAGAATTTATAAGACACACCAAAAGCAGTACTAAGAAGAAAATTTATAGCTTTGCAAGAACAAATCAGAAAGGAAAAATGGGCCTATATCAAAAGTTTAATGACAAAGCTTCTAAAATTAGGAAATGATCAGCAAAGAAATAGATAAGCAGAGAAAATAATAAAACTTAGAACAGAAATCAAAAAAGTAGAAATCCACAAAACAATCTGAAAGATCAACAAAAGCAAATGTTGATTCTTTGAAAAAATAAACAAAATAGATAAAACACTGGCAAAACTCACAAAGAAATGGAGAATTTTAATGAACTGTATTATGAATGAAAAGGGAGAGATCACAACAGATACTGCAGAGATTCAAAGAGAAATCAGAGACTACTTTGAGAAACTCTATGCCACAAAACATGAAAGCCAGGGAGAAATGGATCAATTATTGGACTCTAATAATCTCCACAGTTAAACCAGTGTGATCTAGCATAACTGAACAGACCCATCACTACTGAGAATATTAAAATGGTCATCAAGAGTCTTCCCAAAAACAAAAGCCCATGTTCAGATAGATTCACTAATTAATTCTTTCAAATCTTTCAAGAGGAAATTCTACCAATCCTCTGCAGGGTCTTTCATAAAATTGAAAAAATCAGGAATACTCCCAAATAATTTTTACAAAGCTTACATCTCCTTCATACCAAAACCATACATAGATGCTGCAAAAAAGAAAACTGCTATCCCTGATGAACACAGATGCAAAGATCCTCAACAAATGTCTGGCAAATAGGATCCAATGCTTCATCAAGAACGTCATACATCATGACAAAGTAGGATTCATTCCAGGAATGCAAATATGGTTTAACATATGTAAATCAATCAACATAATACACCATATCAACAAAAAGAAAAATAAATGCTATATGATCATAACAATAGGTGCAGAAAAAGTATTTAATAAGGTCAAACACCCATTTTTGATAAAAAAAAAACCTTATCAAGAGGAAAATTGAAGGAACTTTTCTCAATATAGTCAAGGCCATCTACCACAAGCCAATGACAAATATTATTCTCAATGAAGATAAAAAAGATAAAATAAAAGCCTGATATCAGATCTGAAACCTAAAGGTATATAGAATAACATGTAGGTAAAACACTCTATGACATTGAAACAAAAGGCATCTTCACAGAAGAAATTGAACTCTCCAAACAAATTGAAGCACAGATTCACAAATCAGACTACTTTAAGCTGAGAAACTTCTGCATTTCAAAGGAAATAATGCCTAGGATACAAAAGCCATCCACAGAATCGGACAAAGCTATTCACCCAACATCCATCAGAGAAGGGGCTTAATTTCAAAGATATTCAAGGTACTGACAGAACTCTACAAGAAAAAAAAATCTAGCCCCATCAAAAAATGAGGAGAAGAAATGAACAATTTCTCAAAGAAGAAATACAAATGGCCAAAAGGCACACGGAAAAAATGCTCTACATCCTAATCTTTAGGGAGATGCAAATCAAAACAATAATGAGGTACCAAGTCACACCATAGAGACTGGCACACAACACAAAGAACAAGAGCAATCAGTGCTGGTGAATATGGGGAGAAAAGAACTGTCATTCACTGCTCTCGGGAATGCCATCTAAAGTCCAGCCTTTATGCAAACAATATGGAAATTTCTCAAAAAACTGGAAACTGAGCTTCCATTTAATGCAGCAATACAACTCCTAGGATATACTCAAGGAACTTAAAAACACAATACAAAAATATCTTCTTCACTCCTATATTCATTGCAGAGCTATTATAAATTGCAAGACTCTGAAAACAACCAAGATGCCTATCAACAGATGATTGCCTAAAGAAACTTTGGTATATATAAACAATGGAATATTATGCAGCCAGGCATCAGAAGAGATGAATTCATAAAATTTTCCTGTACATTCATATACATGGCATCTATTATACTGAGTGAAGTAGGTCAGAGAGAGAGAGAGACAGAGAATAGTCTTACTCATCTATGGATATTATGAAAAATAAATGACATTGAAATAATTCCTAGAGATGAAGGCTGGAAGGAACAACTCAAATAATTATGCTCACCACAAACAGGAGTGAGTGCAGTTAGAGAAATAATTACACTGAGAACTACCATAACAATGCCAGTGAGTGAGGGATATAGAATGTCTGTGTCGAATACAGGTGGGGGTTGGGAGAGGGAGAAGATGGTGGCATGGTGATGGGAAGGTTGCACTGGTGAAGGGGGGGGTTTTCCTTTTATGAATGAAACCCAACTACAATCATGTTTGGAATCATGGTGTTTAAAAAAAGATATTATTTAAAAATAGAAGAATTCTTTCAAGAAAAGTATACTTTTAAAGTAACTTGGGTCAAATATTAAGAGCCTGACTTGAAAACATTGGCTACCACAATCAGGCATTCTGAACTTTCTATTGAGACAGCAGTCCCCATAAGGTCAGGAGAGATAATACAAGATATAAATCCTAGCCTTACAAGGATAAACACTGGATCTAGTAATAAGTCCCAAGGGGAGTCAATGATGGTCTACTATATCCTTCATCTCCAAAAAAGTTGCAACTTCTTCATAGTGTAAATCTTTATATGATTAGTTTTGACATTTTTCACTTGATTTCTTAAAAAAATTAGGATCTGGGGACAGAGTAGTGGCACAAGCAGTAGGGCATTTGCCTTGCTTGCACAAACCTAGAAGAGACTACATTTCAATTCTCCAGTGACCCAAATAGTCCCCCCCCAAGCCTGGAATGATTTCTGAGCACATATACTTGAGTAACACCTGAGTGCCATGGATGTGGCCCCAAAACAAGAAACAAACAAACAAAAATTAGGATCAATATGCAAAACTTCCTAAACCACATGCAAATGTGTTTTTACTTGTTTTACTTCACTCAATTTTTCCCTGTTGGAGCAACAAAAGTAGAGTTCATTGGTTTTATAGTGGATTTCAGATTTAAGTATTCTATTGATAAGGAATTTTAAGTATGCTAATGTTTTCATGCCAAACTCTTTGAAATACCATTATATTTGTGAAAATTATCATTAATTAAGCTGAATACAGTTTGATTAAAAAATAATGACATATTTTTAAAGTGAGAATAGACAAAAAGTCAGTTTGAAATACAGTGATATATATGAGCTGAGAATTTGTTTCAAATATAGCAAACACATCAGTATAATATAATAAAATTCAAGTGAGAAAAATAAAGTCACAGTACTATTTACCTTGTAGACTAAGCATAAGGGATAACTATCGCAAAAAAATACATGACAAAGTGTGTATATACTAAGCACATACACTAAACAATAGTATACAAAACAATACAAAAGAATGAATAGGGGCCAGAGTGGTGGCACAGAGTAGTAAAGCATCTGCTTTGTTGGTGCTAGCCTAGGAAGGACTGTGGTTTGATCCCCCAGTGTCCCATATGGTCCCCCAAGCCAGGAGCAATTTCTGAGCACATAGCCAGGAGTAACCCCTGAGCATCACCAGGTAGCCTCAAAATACCAAACAAACAAAATAAAAGAATGAATAAAATAACAATTAAAAAGACCAAAATTTTCTAGGCTGATATATAATCTTGGTATGTAATAATACTAAAAATAACTAGAGTGATGATACAGCAGATAGAGTGTATTACTTTCACACTACTTATCCTGTTCAATCTCTGGAACACAATATGGTTGCTCAAGGCATGCCAATAGTAATCCCTAGCATCACTGTGTGTGAGCCAAAAGAACAACAAAAATCTTTACATATGGGAACCGGAGAGGGAGAATTGGATGAGCTTTTCATGCAGCTGATTCAATTCAATCGCTAACATCTCATATGGTATCTTGAACACTTTCAGAATTGATCTGAGAGCACACAGCCAAATGTAAAAACTCTGAGCAGAGCTGAGTGTGACCCAAAACGAACAAAATATAATAATAATATGATATGATATAATAGAACAGAATAGAATAGAATTAATATAATATTATATAATATAATTAATATAATATAATATAATATAATATAATATAATATAATATAATATAATATAATATAATAATATAATATAATATAATATAATATAATATAATATAATATAATATAATATAATATAATATAATATAATATAATATAATATAATAAATATAATATAATATAATATAATATAATATAATAATATAATAATATAATATAATATAATATAATATAATATAATATAATATAATATAATATAATATAATATAATATAATATAATATAATATAATAATAAATTGAAATGTGCTTTTTAAAATCTTTTTAAACTTAATTGGTTTTAGTCAGTTACAATTCAACTACCTCAAAAACTATTACTCAAAAATTTAGTTCAGATTTCTGGCACATTAAAAGAGAGAATAAGTAAAGGATCTTCCTCCTC
>PVKC010038767.1:0-12681 GCA_004027635.1 Crocidura indochinensis
CATTTCATTCAGTCTTGTCACAATATCCCACCACTGTCTTCTGGCCTTGAGAGTTTCTTGCGACATGTCTGCTGTAAGTCTTAGGTATGCTCCTTTGAATGTAATTTCCCTTTTTGACCTTGCTGCATTCAGTATTCTATCTCTATCTGTGGGATTTGACATTGTAACGATGATGTGTCTGGGGGTGTTCTTTTTGGGGCCTCGTTTGGCTGGTACTCTTCGGGCATGCAGGATTTGGTTGCATGTAGTTGTTAACTCTGGTATTATGTTTTTGATGATGTCTTTGACAGTTGATTCTTCCTGGTGATCTCCTACTTGGGTCTCTGGGACTCCAATGATTCTTATGTTGTTTCTTTTGGGTTTATCAAAGACTTCCATTTTCATCTGTTCACATTCCTTGAGTACTTTTTCCATTGCATGCTCGTTTGTTCTAAGGTTCTTTTCCCATTTCTTCTGCTGTGTTGAGATTTTCTGCATCTCATCTTCCAGTAGTCCGATTCTCTCCTCAGTTGCTCTTACCTTGCTGTCGAGGGCATCCACTGAGTTTTTCAGTTGAGCTACCATGTTTTTCAGGCCTGCCATTTCAGTTTGAAGTTGAGCTACCATGTTTTTCAGGCCTGCCTTTTCATTTTGAAGTTTTCTGAGTTCTGTCTTTGTGTTCTGTTCAGATTGATATATGCTTTCTTGGAGTTTTACAACATATTCCATATTTCTATTTTAAATTCCTTATCCGAGAGGTTAAGCAGATGATTGTGATTTTTAGGGTCGTCCAAGCCATCATCTTCATTCTCAGTGCCTAGTGTTTGCCTACGAGCTTTCCGCATTGTTGCTCTAGTAGTGTGGTTTTTCCTGTGTGTTGTGATGGGGTTTATTGGTTAGAAAGATTGGCGCCAAGAAATCAGAGCCTATAATAATCTCTTAGTGAAGAAGAAAAGAGAATATAGTGCTGTGATGAAGTTGGATAGAGTATGTCCATTCAGAGCATTGTCTTTGTGTTCTAGACATATTTCCAGAAATGGAACTGTTGGGTCATATGGAAGTTTTAGTCATTATTTTTGGAGAAGTCTCCACACTGTTCTTTAAAATGTTGAACAAGGCAACTGTCCCACCAGCAGTGAATAAGAGGTCCTTTTTCACCACATCTCTGCCAGAACTTATCATTTATAGCTGTGAGCAGAGTTACTCCTGGCTCTGCATGCAGGGCTTACTCCTGCCATGCTCATGAGACCACATGGAATGTGAAGGATGGAACCTGGGTTGGCTGCATGCAAAGCAAATGTCCTATCCTCCATACTATCTCTGGCTTCCACACAAATATTCAAGGAGATATAGATTAAGATGTATCTGTATCTCTTTGAAAGCCAGTGATGGTGAACATTTATTTTTTTCACATGCCCGATGGCTTTGTATATGTCTTCTTTGAGAAAAATGTCTGTTCATCTCTTCTCTCCTTTTTTTTGATAGGGTTTTTCTTTTTTGGTGGTTGTTGTAGAACTCTGAGAATTACTTGGTATATGTTAGAATTAACCCTTTTATGTATGGTGTGTAAATATTTTCTCCCAATCAGAACATCTTTTTAGGCCTCATTGCTTTTGCAGTTTAGAACGTCTTAGTTCATTATAGTCCCATTTGTTTATTTCTGCTTTTCTGTTGAAGATTCTTCTGAGGTGTGCTCTCAGAGTTCTGCCTGTTTTCCTCAATGTTTTGTTACACATAGATTTGATATCAAAATCTTTAAGCCACTCTTATTTGACCATTGTGAACAGTGTGAAATAGGGTCAAATTATATATTTTTTGCTTCTGAATATACAGTTTTCTCAACACCATTTGTCGAAGAGGCTCTCCTTTCTCTACTTCATGCATCCTTCTCCTTTGTCATAAATAAACTAAGAGTTTACCTCTGGACTCCCAATTCTATTTTATTGATCACAGAGTCTGCCTCTCTTTGTTGTGGTACCAAGAGGTTTTGACTACTCTTGAAATCATTACCTTTTAAATAGATTTCTTCTTATCTTCTTTCTTTTATTTGTTTGTTTGTTTTGCTTTTGTTTTTTGGGTCATACCTGGCAGCGCTGAGGGTTTACTTCTGGCTCTTTGCTCAGAAATAGCTCCTGGCAGGCACAGGGGACCATGTGGGATGTTGGAATTTGAACCACCATCCATCCTATATCAGCAAACGCCTTACCACTGTGCTATCTCTCCAGCCCTGTTCTTCCTATCTTCTAAACAACCATCCCTTTTTAAAATTTCAGTTCTAAACTTTAGGGAAAGAGATGTTAACACGCACCTCTTTCTTTCTGTCTCAGTTCTGCTGAAATCTTCTCCTGGGCCATCACCAGAGGAAAGACAGTCTAATCATTATTGTCATGGTTGGCACTGTAGGGTATCACTTTGTATGGCGCCTGCATGTCAGAGATAATGGGCATACCTCAGGCCTGGAGACATGTCTAAGGCTGTCACTTTTTGGATTTGTTAGGAGCCTTAATCATCCTTGGCAGAGAGAAGATAGTTTCCAAAAGTTAACTTCTGTCTCTTGTGACTTTTACCAGCCATAAATTCTTCTTTTCTTTGGCTTTTCTGATGCCAAAGTCTTCATCTTTCTCCAATCTCTACAATTTTCTCCAAGGTCTCTTCCTGACTTCCCTTCCTTCAAGGTCCTACTTCTCCCTTTTTTCCTTGTCCCACTGTGTTTTCTTCTGGCTCTGTTTTGTAGCCCCTTTCCCTGCTGAACAAATGGGGCACAACCAGGCCTATTTGGGCTGAGAGATTGGCTAGAGATTGTTCTTATTATGAACTATGATTGAGTGTTTGTTTGATTCCCTCCTAAAATGGCAGGGATCATAATCTTATATCCTCATGCTGGAGATGTCCTGTGTCTAGTAGTGGGCTGAACCCATCTGAGTGAGCAGGAAAGTAAGTTCTGGGATGACTTGAGAATGACTGGAAACATGAGTGTTAAAGAGAATTTGAAGGCGAAAAACATAATAATGAGCTCTGTAGGGCAATATGAAGATAACATAGTGAGTCTTGAGACAAGAGTGAAGAAGGCTAAGCCAAGGATTTCCCCTGAGAGTAGGGAGAACAGACAGGCATACAGATCACAGAGGAGATTCTTGCTATTTGTCCCATGCTTTGCAACTTTATTCTTTCTACAGAAGAGTACCTGTCTGCAGAGAATAAAACCATATCTGCGCTGGTGAAGGGTATGGCTGAAACAGTTATGAATAACTTGGCAAATTTTACATAGTTGTGTTAAAAATAAATAAAACCAATGCATTTGTTTTCATTCATTCATTCATTCCTTTCTCTGTTGTTGCCTTGTCTGGAGGCCTTACGCCTGGTTACAGTGCTCTTTGGGGATTGTATGTCTTGGTTGCAGAACTTGCAAACATCTAGATATAGTGTTGAGGATCCCAAAGGGCAGAGCTATTGAGATGTGGACATTATGAGGAGATGCCAGGGATCTAACTCCTAGTCTCTCTGGCTCCAGGTTTGCAAGGCAGTCTTCCTCATCCTCATATCCCCAGTTTTCAACTTTCAAAGGAAGATGGACATCTTTAAATGCAACCTGAAAATAGTTTTTCCCTTGTTTTCCTGATGTAGCACTGTAAATAAGTGGTCAAAAGATATATTGACCATACTGACTGCAAATACCTATTGAATAAATATTTAAGTGACCAGATGAGAAACATGGAATGATTGGCACCTCTTTGTTTTACTTATTCTTGTGCTGCAGGGAGAAAAAAGAAAAACGAAGCATTCAATCCAGTGTGTTTGTGTGTATGTGTACGTGTTTGTATATCTGTGTGTCTGTGCGTGTGCACGCACTCATAGTGTGGAGATCAAACGCAGGGAGACGTATGCCTTATCACTGAGCTGCATCCCCTGCTTCTCAATTCATTTTTTATGCCAAAATTCTATGCTTTTCTCTGTTCTACTTTGTGTGGAGACCGTATAATTTAGTTGAGTAAGCTAAATTCTATAGGTTGCTTTTCTAATGTAATTTAAATATGAGCCTTAACCCTACTTGGATGAGACTTTGCACTTTTTGTTTTGTTTTAATTTGGTTTATTTTTGTCAGGGGGGGGGGCACATCTGGCAGTGTTCAGAGTTTATACCTGGTTCTGTGCTGAGGGATTATTCCTGAGCATTTTCAAGAGAGTATGTCAGGTACTGGGACTTAAAGCAGAGGCGTGAGTATGTTGCCCCTGGAGTCTCTCTCCATTCCGAGACCTCCACTCCCAAACATCTTCTTAGAGTGTTTCATGAACAGCTCCAGAATTTTTCTCTTCTGAAGAATTTGCTTTTAGTTTTGCAATTTTTATTTTTATTTATTTTTTTGTGGTTTTTGGGTCACACCCAGCAGTGCTCAGTGGTTACTCCTGGCTCCATGCTCAGAAATTGCTCCTGGCAGGCACAGGGGACCATATGGGGCACCGGGATTCGAACCGATGACCTTTTGCATGAAAGGCAAACGCTTTACCTCCGTGCTATCTCCCGGGCCCCTGCAATTTTTATTTCTAAAAACTGGTATGCCAAACATTTTCCGTAATAAGACAGAAACCAACAACATCCTATTAGTGGCAAAAGAAATTATGGTAGGGATGGAGCCACAAAACACATATGTGTGATGGCATATCACAAGATTCTTGGCTCTAAAATTAAGATATCAAGTTTCAATACAAAACAGAGAAATGAATCCACTCTGCTGAGTGCAAAGGCCCAAGGCGGCCAGGGCTGCAGGGCTGCACTCTGCAGAGGCCCAAGGCTGCCAGAGCCCAGTGCTTCGAGGCTTGCGGGGGCCTGTGGAGCCCGGTTGTTGTGTGAGGCTTCATGCCCACTCAGAGATGCCAACCTGTACAGACTGCCAGCCCAGGACTGAGAGAGAGATAAAATGAGAGAACCCAGGTATTTTTTTTTTTCCTTCTGGAGTCCGAGGCCTGCAGTCACCGCCCCTGGGGGTTTCTGGGGGTGTGAGGGATTCACCAGCCAGAGGTGGCTGAGGGTGGAGGGCCCTGGATTCAAAGAAGAAAGAGAAAGGAATAGATACAAAGCAGGCAGCATCTCTCTGATGCTTTATCTCTCTGGTCCCCCTCCGACCAGCAGGTGCTGCTCTGGTCACTATCCTGGCCCCCCATCAGTTCAAATTTTCCCTTTTATACCCAGGATGATGGGGGCGAGTCCAAGGGCATGTCCAGGTTCAACTGTCATTCAGTGAGGTTATCCAAGGGGCATGTCCACGTCCAACTGCCATACATCAACGAAGTTGAGAACTCACACTTCTCGGCTGGCTGGGATTCAAAGGGCGAGATCAGCAACATTTTCACATGCTTCCAGAAAAACCAGGATCCCATCTGCAGGCAGATGAAAAGAAGGGGGAATTTTTTTCCTTAGGTGCTTTGCTTTCAATGTGTTAGAAACAAAATAGTCTATCACATACTTCTAACAATCTAAACTGATATTCACTTGCCAGCAATCTTATTGGTTTAGAACTGGAAAACTGGGTGAATTGCCTAGTCCATCTCTGATGGTTGCAGGCTCGCTCTGGCCCAACTAGTGGGAGAGTGAGATAACAATCCAATCCTATTATCAGAAGCTCAACCAGCTTTTCTTTCCTTTTGCACCCACAGACAGTATAAGACAGCAACTATAAATGGCAGAATGTCCCTATTATAATCTCAGTACGATAGTGTCCATCGGATCTGCTCTTCATTCTCCTCTGCTCTGATCTCGCAGTGGGGCTGACCCCTACAACCAACTGGACTAGATTAATGGACTCACACTGGCAGGAAACTGGAAGATGAGAGATGGGTGAGGACTGTTGAGGACTGTGTGTTTGTCTTCCCAGACTCCTTCCTGCCAGATTGCAATGGCCTCGCTGCCATATTATCAGAGGCCACAGATCTTGTCACTGTGGACCAGGGAGATAGCTAAAGGTTGGAGCACCAGCCTAGCATTGCTGCTGGGTGTGGCCTGGAAAAATATTGGTTGGATACCTGCACAGCTAGGCCTGAGTACTTTCGTGACAGACCCAACCCCTGAGCTAATCATGGTCAGAATGGCTTCATTCCAATGCACACCTTTTAGTACCTTGGGAGAGATTCCAATGAAAGAAACCATGACCATGTAGCCACTTCCTGGACAGATTTTTCTAAACCGTTTTCCCTTCAAGCCTAGGAATAGCAAGGGTTAGCAAAATCCCTCACAAACACACCTAAATTTACCATCTTATGTTACATACAGCATCTTAGATCTTTTTTTTTGGGGGGGGGGGTCACGCCCGGCAGTGCTCAGGGGTTACTCCTGGCTCCATGCTCAGAAATTGCTCCTGGCAGTCACGGGGGACCATATGGGGCACCGGGATTCGAACCGATGACCTTTTGCATGAAAGGCAAACGCCTTACCTCCATGCTATCTCCCGGGCCCCCAGCATCTTAGATCTTACATATCATCTGCTTTCTACTAAAATATGGGTCAGCAATGATAAAATGGAGCTCTTCGATAATATTGTATTGAAAATAGCAAGATTGGTAGATTGGCTAGAGCTACTAATACTGTAATTCTTTGTTGCTGACATTACATGTAGGAAGAAAGGAAAAAACAGTAAGAACTCCATATACTTATATTTCTCGCCATAGACTTTTGTCATAGGTAAGAACTGGGCTATAGTTCACATTCTAGTATCAAGTTTTTGATCTTATAACAGTCATGGTTTATTGATGGTCTTCATTTTTATGTTGCAAACATGTTAATATGAATGCAAAGAGAGAAAATTACTTCTAGTTATGATTTATAATTATTTGAGATCTTGCTAAATCACTCCAGTTGGACTCAACTTTTGTTTCACAGTCTATCCTTGATCTTGTTTTTTAGTGTCCCTCCTTCCATTTACATAACCAGATCTTTAATTCTTTAGTAATTGGTTCTCTTGATTTCCATTCAAAGTGATTTAGCCCTCTTTAAGTGTGTTCTGGAAACTAGAGCAATGAGTAGGAGTACATAGATCACATCATTTTCCTTTAAGTTAAATATGGATTTAAAAATAAAATCTTGGATTAAAGAGATCATGAAAGCTCACAATATGAAGCTTGCCACAAAGAATGGTGAGTGCAATTAGAGAAATAACTACACTAACAACTGGCATGACAATGTTAATGAGTAAGAGAAGTAGAATGCCTGTCTCGAATACAGGCAGGGGGTGGGGAGGAGGGAGAAAAAAAATAAAGAGCCAATGAAATTGATAGGGTGCTTACTTTGCCCTGTCACTTTCTATAGTCAAGCACCACCAGGAGTGATTCTTGAGTGCAGTCAGAAGAAACCTTTGAACATTGCTGAGTGTGGTTCCCAAACAAACAAAGTCAAAATTCAAAAGATAAGCAACATGTTTTGGCAGAATGGGCGATACTAGGAGTCAATGCCTACACACATTCATAAACTGAGTCACACAGAAGGCTGAGGTTTCCTTTCTCCAAAGTTTTGGTGTGATCTACGGAATTAGGAAAATTTATGTTGTTGTATTTTCCAGCCCCCAGCCCTAACAGACAGGGGCAGTAGAAGGTATCTCTAGTCATAATACTCAATAATAAATTTGATTATAAAGAAATAAGAGGGAATGTATTCATCTGGATATGAGTTATGAGCTTGAAAAATCTTTTTAAAAGAAAAGTGTTCTTGAACTGTCAGCATCTTTCAGCCATTGTTTGATGAGCTTATGGCTCTAACTGTCAAGTTCTTCCCAGATGATTTATTATTATCATTTTAAACACTGAAACAAAACTTTTACTGTTTATGAGGCAGAACAGGGGTTTGGATCACAGAAATAAAGACCGAGAACATAGAACTTGGCAGCTGTAAGTTATGTGCCTCTCCCATTCATTACACTTCCAGAATGAACTTTCTGGAAAACATTTATTAATAAACTATCCACAATACAAAGTAAGTGATAGTATAAAGGTTTGAACCAAATTCTCTGCTAGAACAGAAGATAGAAGTTAGTACTAAGAGCTGGAGAAAGGTAATGAAGGAGACTTGCTATTAAGTTGCTCATTGAAGTACATATGAGTTTTGTTTTAAAACACCTTATTTTCACCCAAAACAAAGATCATTCCTGGTTCTTTTGTATCTGTTTGTTTACAGCTTGGTTTTACCCCCAAACAGAGGCTTTCTTACCTGTAAAAACCCAGGCAGAAAGGGCTCAAGATAGCCTGAACTATTTGTCCTTGTTCTGTCCTGACTTCCCACCTAGGGTGTTCTCTGTACTCAATATAAATGGCATTTCTGGCAGGCAGGTCACTCTTGATAGGAGGTTGAAGATTGTCAGACTACCTATGCTTTCCCCTCAGCCTAGTTTGGATTATTTCATGCGCGACCCTACTTCAGACTCATTCAACCAGTCAGCTGGTGAGTGAGAAAGGAATTCTGGGTAGAAATAATTGATGTGGGGCAGGAACAATAGTACAGTATGTAGGATGCTTGCCTTATACATGGCCAATCTAGATTAGATCCCAGCAACACATATAGTTTCCAGCCCCTCTAGGAGTGATATCTGAACACAGAGCTGGGATTAAGTCCTGAGCACTGCTGGTTGTGGGCCCTTCCTCCCAAAGAAACCTACCTCCCGTTGAAAACAACAACAAAGAAAAAAACTGATGTGAGATGGCTCAGAGTAGTAGAATATCAGCAATGACATATCTGCTAAAAATGTGGACATTATCTTCTTAGCAGTGGGAAGACTTTAGCAATAGGAAAACCACCTCAAACGCAGGTTTTTGCTGGGACTTGAGTAGCTGGAGGAAGCTTGGAAACCAAGAATGGGAGGATTGTCAAGGTTTATACAGGAGAGACTGTGGACTCCAATCAGGCCAGATGTACAAAAGAAGAGAAGAGAGATCTCTCTGCCCCACGTTTTGGAGGCACAAAAAATAGGACTTAAGCTTGCTGACCTACTTGGGGGCAGAGTATGAAGGAGAGCAGAATGAGTGTGGGAGGCTGCTGACACTCACACAGTGTCTGAGAAGTGAACTCGAGATTATGCTTGTGGAAAGAAAAATGATTTCTATTAAGATTTTGTAGTTTGTGGCTGGGGCCACACGTATGGCGATATCCAACTGACAGATGAGAAATGAGCTGGAGCCCAGAAGTGGGGCCAGAGATGAATATGTAGATTTTGAGGATTATTGCTTCATCAGCATCGGTGCCATGAGGAAGAGCGAGAATATTGAGGAAACACAAGAAGAAAAGAGAAAGGAGAAAACAGGTGTCCTGTAGAAATCTGTTCCCAGGAGAGGTTCGCTGATGGAGGTAGGGAGGACGAGTTCTCTCCCCTCCAGCTCAGAGAACGCGTCTACCAACCAGTCACCAGCGGTTCTGAGGTGAATCGGTGGGTAAACAGCTCACAGAGAGTCAGATTTGTGGAAATATCAGCTTTATTCGGTGGAAAGAACTGAGGTCTGAAGTCTCAGCATTAGTCCCAACAAAAAGCCCCCCCCCACCCCCCCCCCGCCTTCCACAGACCCTTGTTTTATACCCCAGAATCAGGTACCACCCTAGGGTAGGGGCAGAATGCCAGGTCACACCCTAGGGTAGGGCACAGACATGGATCAGGGTAGGCTCAGTAACATACTAATCCCAAGAAATGTTTACATACACAACAATTCTGCCAGGTTACACCCTAGGATAGGGTCCAATCACTGATCAGGGTAGGGTCAGAAATGTTTATACATAACAATTCCAGATCATGACAAGATTAGAAATGTTTACATACACAACAGTGTCCAATGAACAAGTTTTATCACTTTGTTCCGTTATTTTTTTCCCTTTATGCTTTTGGGCCACTCCCGGTTGGTGCTGGAAGCGAATTTGGACTCAGAGCTCAGAGACTGCTCTAGATGGTGCTTGGGACAGTCTGTAGGACTGGTTGTCACATTTGGGGGTCTGGCCCCAAAGCATGTGCTCTAGCTCATTGAAGTGTCTTCCTGGTCGTCCTTCTTTTCTGCTCTAGTTCTTCATCAATCCTTGTACACTCTGCAATTATGTTGTAGTTACTTTTTGTTTGTTTGGGGGTCACACCCAGCTATGCTCAGGGGTGACTCCTGACTCTGCACTCAAGAAGCACTTCTGGTGGCACGCTCTGAGACCATATGGGATTCCGTGGACTGAACTTGGGTTTATTGTGTGCGAGACAAGAGCCCTACCTGTTGCACTATCTATCTGGTCCCTGATGCAGTTATTCTTCATGCTGTCCTGTCCACCCTGTAATTGAAGTCATCCCAAAATGAGCATAGTGTACTCAGAAACCTAGCAGAAGTGTGAGCTAAAACTGTCCTGCTCACCAGCAGCATCACAAGCAACTTGCACAACTTGTAAAGGTGTGCAAGCCACATAAATGAGCAAACACTTCCAGTCTCCCCTCTCCTCCATCAGTTTTCCAGTTCACTGCTAGTTGTAGGCAAGAGCCCACATGAACCAACAAGACCTTCCCAGGGTGACATGTAGGACTCAGAGAAAGGGAGGCCTTGCTGATTCAAATGTGAGATGTGCACGGGTCAGACTTGTTTGCTTCCTGTGTGTAGAACATGTCTGAGGAGAATTCAGCCTGCCTGGCAGGAAAGGGAATAATCAGAAGAAAGAGAGCCGCAGGCACAGAATTGGTTGCTGTTTTATTTCCAATTAAAAATGTTCAAATATGGGGCTAGAGCAATAGCATAATGGCACATAGGGCCCCTGCCTGCCCTGTGGCCCAAAATAGGTTCAATCTCTGGCACCCCATATCGTTCCCCAAGACCACCAGGAGTGATATCTGAGATCTGAGAGCAAGTTTTGAGCACCACTGAGTGTGGTAAAAATGTGTAAATAATCTAAAAATGTGACATAGAACTTACCTCATATAATATAGGTTGAGGATGCGAATTCACTAAGGGTGCCAGAGATCCAGTCCCCATCACCACCAACTCTTCCTAGGCCTCTGCTTTCACCTTGCCCTCTTTCTTCCCTCCCACCCTGCTGTGGGGCCTGGCTGCTTGAGAAGGCAAAACTAGGGCAAGAGAGAGCCAAGTGCCAACTGGGCCAGTATGCTGTGAGTTCAGAGGCAGTACAAGGGGGGGCTGGGTCCTAAATTGGGGTTTCACAGGGCAATGCTACTGCTAGAGGGCAGTGCCAGGGAGAAGCTAAGGAGTGCCAGATTCTGTGACCTGGAGCCAAGCACTAAGAGCTGTGCCCAGAGATGCCAGGTCAGAGGAGGAAGGAAGAAGGAATCCTAGGGCACCAACTCCAAAGCCAAACAACTCCACTGAGGAGTTCTGATGAGGTCATGGAAGCTTTGATATATTTATATTTTGTATGCAGTTGTGTCATCAAGGACATTCATAAACACCCATGAATTCTCTTTCCTATGTCGGAAAGAGGTGTCTCTCTCACCTGTGCTCTTTCTCATCTTTGTCCTTTCTCTGTAGTTTTTCTCTCCTGTGTCTTGGTGGACATGCAGGATTTCAGGTTCTTCGCTTCCAGATTCTTCTCTCTCTAGCATTTCCAGTCTATTCATCCCATCTTTATAGCATCTTATGAAACTGTATCACTTTTTCCCATCTTGGGGCAAAAATGCTTCCCTAAAGTCTGATTTCCCTCTAAGTGGTAAAACAGGAAAGAAAGGTATAGGGAGGGAAAGAAGAAGCTATTATGTTTAAGAACATAAGTGTGCTCTTTTAAAAGCCAAAAAAGTAATAAAGGAGAAGTGGGAGAGAGCCTATGTCAGCCTTGTGGAAATCAGTGCTGTTCTGTATCGTGATACGTGGAATATTCTATAAGTATGTTACACATTTAGATCATTACAATAATTAAAAAATGGTTCCTGGGAAAAAGCAAGGTTCCCCTACTCGTGACATCAGGTTGGGAACCTCTGCGAATCCACGCCTGCCTAGGGTGGCTAACTACAAAGAACTGTGAGTTTGTCTTCTCTTTGTGTTTATCTTTCATTTGCTGTCCTCTGAACTCGCGGGAGTAAGCCATCTTGGCTCAAAAAAAAAAAAAAAAAAAAAGCGCGGCCGCTCCGCTTCGCTACACGGCCGACACACTCTTTCTAAAGTAAGAACAACATTACAACAAGAAGAGAGAAAATCACACTAAGGACTGTACTGGACAACTGAAGCCCAACATTTCTCTCTGGACTCTCTTCTCTGCTGTATGCCTAGGCCCAAGAATTGATCCTTTGAGAGGCCTCATCCACGGAGGACTCCACTACCTTGTAGGCAAATCGACACACCCAGAAAGGGCGGAACCAGAGGAGCGTGGCTACACATATCATCTAGACAATGAACACTACTGCAACACGTAGAAAAACACACAATACAAGTGTGACAATGGGCAAACAACGCAGGCCAGCGTCAGACATAGAGAACGAGGATGACAATTCTGATGACCAGACAACGACCAACGAACTAATCAATCTCTCAGATAAGGACTTTAGAAAAGCAATATGGGGGATGCTAAAAGAACTCAAAGAAACCATGGACCGACTTGAACAGAACACTAATAAGAATCAAGAAAATATGATGACAGAAATCACAAAACTCCAAACTGAAATAACATGTCAACTAACAGGCCTGAAAAACTCAGTAAATGAACTGAATGAAAAAATGGATAACCTCAACACCAGGGTAGAAGAAGCTGAGAATAGAATTGGTGCTT
>PVKC010038768.1:0-12688 GCA_004027635.1 Crocidura indochinensis
AGAAGGTATAAATCAACTTTTTTATTTTTATTTTTGTTTATTTTTATTTTTAATTATTTTATTACATTTTATTTATTTTTTATTTTATATTATATTTTATATTTATTATATTATAGTTTATATATTTATTTTATGTGTTATATTTATTATTTTATTGTATTTTATTTATATTTATTTTTTATTTTTTATTTTACTATTATATTTTAATGTAGAAACTGCTAAATTCTAGATTCAAAGATAAATTCAGAGATAGATAGATGATAGATTCAGAGGTAGTACAACAGGTAAGGCATTTATTTGCCTTGCATACAGCTGCAGATCCCGGTTTCTCTTCTCTGTACCTCCTTAGATCTTCCAGCATCGTTGAGCACAGAGCTAGGAGTAAACCCTAAAAATGTGTGCTTGGGGACTTCCAGGGCTATATCTGATGATTCTTGGGAGGCCTTGTGGTGCCAGAGATAGAACTTAGTGCCTGACCTTTTCTTCAGTCTCTCAAGCACTTAGCAGAGTTACCTTTAGTGCTCATTGTCCCCTAATTTTCAAGTACTACAATCACCATATAATCCATCGGGTCATCTAGGTCAGAATCTCTAATACCCTTGAATTGAGTGTTTTTGATTATTGTGATACAGGAGTTAATCACTAGTTATAATTTACCAGTTGTCACCTTTAACCAGCAGGGGGCCCTATTGTCTTCTGATCATGTTCTATGATGAGCCTCCCAAATCCCATACTGATGATTTTGATTTCTAGAGCCTAATGTACTCTGAAAGATGAGTTCATGACAACACTTGTCAGGTGCTGCTAGTTTTAGAATATAAACTCATATTTAGAATAGAATAAGCAGTTCATAGAGGAAAAGTCACTACAAGTTTCCCCATACTATGGGAAACTGTTTCACTGAATTCTTACAAAAGGAACCATAATGAAAGACTCCATCCTAGGCTTTGTCTTAGGATCTGAGCAAAAAACCAAGACCACTAATTACAGAAGACTGATTACAACAATAGTGATGGAACAGAACTTCTAGAACCATAAGAAAGATTCTATTCTGTCTTCGTCCTATGACCTGTGCAAATACCAAGATCTCTAGCTACAGAGGCCTAATTTTTATCATCCACAACTGAGCGGAAAGTTTTCTGGCAACATAAAAAGTCCTTGGGGTGTGAAAATGAGTGTGCATGGAGCCTGTAGTTGTTCCCATGGCAGTTTGCTTCAAGAGCAGAGAAACCTTGTATCTCTTAGGCCAAGGGAATTCCTTTTCTAATTTTCCCAATACTTACTGTGCCTATGCCAAAAAAAAAAAAAAAAAGGCACAAAATCTTGCCACACCAGCTCTCCTTCCTTTGTTTTTTTTTTAATTTATTTTCTTCTCTTTTCTGTTTTTTTTCTTTTTTCTTCTTTTTATTTTTTATTTTCTTTTGTTCAGTGTTTATTATATGATGGTGGTTGTTTTTAGAGGCTGGGTGCTTTTATTTGTAGTTGTTTTTGTTTTGTTTTCTTTTCTTTTCCCACAGAACTTGAATCATCCTGTTCTGCCTCATGAATTGAGGGGGAAGGTAGTGGAGGGTACCAGGACCAAAAAGTCGTATGAACATTGAGTGGAAATAAAAAATGATCAGACTCAAACACCAAACCCACAGTCAACAACAACAGAATCAATACCCAATCTACAACAAGCTATACACAGAGGGGGAGCAGTTACACTAGCAATTGGGGGAGGGGGCAAATGAGGGAAATATGGGGTGCATGCTGGAATCAGGGTGGAGGGAGAACAAAACTGGTGGTGGGAATGACCCTGATTCATTTTCACTATGTACCTTAAATATTACTTTAAAAGATTCGTAATTCACTTTGGTTACAATAAAAATTATTAAAAAAAAAACAAGAAAAGTGTTTCAGATCTCTGCAAGAGTAAAGACAATAAAGAAAAATAAAGCAATTTACACCAGCTCTTTCATAGAAAGGAGCTTTTGGTAAGGGTGTGTTCATGTTTTTAGTTGATCTTATGCATGAGGAATTGGTTTCATTTAATGAGAGGACAAAGTGCTCTTACGCTGCTCTGGAGAAAACTGGCTAAATCTGTGTAGAATTGGTCACTGACCCAAAACCTAGGCATCAAAACTAAGAAATTTGCTTTAGTATAATTGTAACTAAATTTATTCCATATGCAGATCTGTTCAATTTCCTATCTATTTATATCAATCAATCTGTCCGTCTAGTTTTAGGGTGCAATCCAGAATCTTACAGAACATTTGTTATATTTCCTTACACTTCTTCCAATATTTTCCTCAGAGGTAGGGACTGTATCTGTGTGCTCCCTCAATCCTATATTTATTTCATAATTCATAGTTCCTCAGAATATAATCTTATTTGGGTAAAAGGTCTTTATAGTAGGTGAAATGAGATCATTAGTGTGGATTATATATATGATTGAGGTCTTCTTAAAGAGAGAAAATTTAGACGCAGATGTCTGTGCAGAGAGAAGACAATTAAATAGATACCAAGGGAACACAGTCATAATCAAGCCAAGGATAAGCACTGTCTCTTACAGCTATTCCATGAAACCAGTGCTAGCTCCTGGGTCTTGAACTATTTTCCTTCATCATTGTGAAACAATCAACTTTTATAGGTGAAATGTTCTTTGTTTTGCAACCCTAGAAATGGAATATAATTTATTCTTGTTGATAACTTGACACTTTGGAAGGATGGTATCACATAGAGTACCTCTCAATGTAGATTTGTCCCATGTTTTCTTGTGTTACACTCACATTATGGATCTTGGGGAAGAATACTACAGAAGTTATGTACACTGAACAAGGGGCACACACATCTTGTCCTTTCACCAATGGAGATGTGAAGCTTTATTCCCTTGTTAAGGGAATGTCTCATATCTGTCACTGAAAGATTACAATTTTTTTCTTTTTAGTCAAAAAATTTTACAACACTTTGAGAATTAAAATATCCTATTTCTCATTTAATCCACAAATCTAATCTATTTTTAAATGTATCTTCTATTAAGGCAACATGCAAATGTTTCTGTTGTAACCATTACATCCACTACCAACTTGCCAATATTCTTCCACCACAGAAATTGATCCTTTTAAGTTCAACACCCTCCATCTTGATAACCTCAATCCTGTAATTAGAATCTAAGAATTTTTCCCTTTGACCATTGCTTTATTCCCTTGCTTTGTTTCTGAAAAGCCACTCACTAGTTTTACCATTCATTTCTTGATCTCTTTACAGCAATTGTTACTGTCTTTAAAATGGTGGCCATTGCCCTCTTTCTTTTCCATGTTCATTAGTTTTCCTTATATCTTTTTATTTTTACTCTAGAAGAATCTTTTTACTTGAGTCATAAAGAAAATTTGTCCTCCTTTTCTCATTTTTTACTGTTAGTATAAGCCCTTAGATAAACTAACTTTTACTGTTTGAATTATATTCCAAAGGATTTATTGCTTATTTTATTCCTCAAATTGCTTTATTCTGCCATTTGAATATATTTCAAGTTTCCCCCTGTATTTTGGGGAGAGTGTCATATGACTTTTTAATTATAATTACTTTATTTAAATGCATCATATTTACAAAGTTGTCATGGTTGCATTTCTACCATAGAATGTACACTACTTTTCACCTGTGCACTTTTCCCACCATCAATGTTCCAGTTGGATTCCCTTCTCTTTCTCTCTGTCTCTCTCTCTGTCTCTCTCTGTCTCTCTCCTCCCTTCCCTCCCCGTTTTGACACTGTGGTTTGCACTATTGTTAATGAAGGGGTAACATGCATGACACTTTATCCCTTTTTAGAACCCATTTCTTGTCCTGAGTGATTCGTTTCAAATATCATTGTCATAGTGGCAAGTTTCCTACCATGAACTGGTCGTCCTGCATTATAGGCAAACAATATTTCTATACCAACCACTTCATCAGGGTCCATTTTTACCAATCTTATAGTAAGAACTGGGATCCCACTAGAAACTTGATTTGAATTTTGTTTACTATGGTTGTATATCTTTCCATATTTTTGTGTCATTTATGAATTTTTTCTTTATGACCTCCTCACAAATTCTTCGATTTTCCACAGATTGGGTTATTAGGCTTTTTTAACTTCTTAATTTTAGATGCATCCTATAAATAAAATAAATAAAAAGATAGACTTTTGCATTTCTGTAATATGATTTGTAATATTTTATGATTTTATCTTTTGTTTTTGGGGTTTTTGAATCACACCCAGCAGCGCTCAGGGGTTACTCCTGACTCTATGTTCAGAAATCGCTCCTGGCAGGCTCAAGGGACCACATGGGATTCCAGGATTCAAACTACTGACCTTCTGCATACAAGGCAAACACTTTACCTCCATGTTATCTCTTCAACCCCTTAGTTTTTATTTTCACAAAAATTGATTTCTAGGGGCCGGAGAGATAGCACAGCAGCGTTTGCCATGCAAGCAGCTGACCCAGGACCTAGGGTGGTTGGTTCGAATCCCGACGTCCCATCTGGTCCCCCGTGCCTGCCAGGAGCTATTTCTTTTTTGGGGGGGAGGGGCCCGGCAGCACTCAGGGGTTATTCCTGGCTCTATGCTCAGAAATCGCCCCTGGCAGGCACGGGGGACCATATGGGATGCCAGGATTCGAACTGCTGTTCTTCTGCATGAAAGGCAAACGCCTTACCTCCATGCTATTTCTCCAGCCCCCAACCCAGGAGCTATGTCTGAGCAAATAGCCAGGAGTAACCCCTGAGCACCACCGGGGGTAGCCCCCCCAAAAAATGATTTCTATAATTTAAATCGAAAATGTCTCTTTATGGATTTGGGAGATACAAAGGTTTTCTTCACACTCAGTTTTTTTTTTTAATTGACCCATTCTTCTAGCAGAATTTTTTGAAGTAAAATAAGGTTTTTATTTAGAAATTCTGAGGAAGAAGAGAGAGATGAGAGAGAATAATGTGCTCAATAGAGAACTTGGGCTTCTCTAGTGGTAGAGAGAGCTTCCAGTACACATCCCAGTATTAAAAGTAAAGTATAAAAAGTGCTCATTTTGGGACTGGAGCTATAGCACAGTGGTAATAATAATAATAATTACAATAATAATAATAATAATCACCTACAGATTGCCTGACCCAGGAAGGACCCCACTTCAATCCCCAGCATCCCTAGTATTCAGTATCCATTGAACCAGGAGCAATTTCTGAGTGCATAGCCAGGAGTAATCCCTGAGCATTACTGGATGTGGCCCAAAAACCAAAAAAAAAAAAAAAAAAATAAGGTGCTCTTATCAGGAGGGAGAATTTAGGTGACAGACTCAAGCAACACACATAGACACATGTGTCACTTTTAACAAACTTAATCAAGGTAGGTTCTTGTTTTTCCTAGAGCTTTATTGAAATATAGTTCACATACACACAATTCACCCACTAAGACAATCTACTTCTACTACTTAGACAGCACATTATTACTTTTTTAATTATAGCAAAATAAGTGACATTAAATAATTTAAATATACAGTTAAGTACTATTAATTACATTTATAACGTTGCATAACTTTCACTACCTGTTTTTCTAAACTTTTTTATTCTACAAACTACACATTGAATTCAGAATCACATTGAATTCAGAAACTACCTGAGCAATAATCTACCATTCCTCCTTCATAACAGTGCCTCAGAGCTATTCTACCAGTAATCTGACAGTTCTAATTTCTCCATAGCCTTATTAACACTGCTTATTTTCTGTTTTTAATAGTTCTTTCAGTGGGTGCAAAGTGACATTGAATTGTATTTTGGTTAGAATTTGACTAATAATGAATATTTTTCCTGTGTTTAATGCACAAATTCTTTGGCGAAATGTCTTTAAATCCCCTATTTTCTTTTTTTTGGGGGGGGGGGCCACACCCGGCGACGCTCAGGGGTTACTCCTGGCTATTCGCTCAGAAGTTGCTTCTGGCGCACGGGGGACCATATGGGGAACCGGGGGATCGAACCGCTGTCCGTCCTAGGTTAGCGCAGGCACCTTATCTCCAGCGCCACCGCCCGGCCCCTAAATCCCCTATTTTCTAAATTTGATTGTATTGATGAGTGATAAGTGTTCTTTACTTATTCTGCATATCAAATCCTTACTAAACATATGAGTTTCAAATATTTTCTTCAAGTATGTTTCATCTTTCAAGTATGTTTTTTTTTTTCATTTCCTTGATAACATCCTTTAGCCCAAATGTAATTTGGGTGAAAACCAATTTGATTTTTCTTTTGTTGTTCATCTTTTTTGTTTTTAGTTAGCTTGTATTTGAGCCACACCTAGCAATGCTCATGGGTTTCTCTGGCCCACCGCTCAAGAATCAGTCCTTAGTGGTACTCGGGAGACCATTCAGGATGCCTGAAATTGAACCTGAATTCACTATATACAAGGCAAGCACTTTACCTTCTGTATTATCACTCCTGCCTCATCATTGCTCATACTTTATGCTATAAAATTCATTGTCATCTAAGGTCCTTAAGTTTTTTGTAATTTATTCTAAAAGTTTTATAGTTTCTATCTTGGGTTCACACCATTGATCCATTTATTTTTTTGTGTATGATATAAAAATAGATGTTCAGCATCAATTTTTTGCATGTGAATAACCATTTGTCTCAGCACCATTTGTCGAAAAGATTACTCTTTGCCCCAGTCAAAAATTAATAGAACACAGATGTATGAATTTAGTTCAAATCTCAATTCTATCTTTATTATAGCCTTAAGTTAGTAACACCCTATTTTCATTACTGTATTTATATCTATTTTTTTTTTGAAATTGGGAGAGTTGAGTTCTCTAAAGTTGTGTTCCTTTTCAAGATGGACTGTTCAGGGAATCTCATAATTCCATTTGATTGAAGATAGACTTTTCCATTTTTGTCAAGAAAAATGCCATTGGAATTTTGGGAAAGACTGTTAAAACCTGTAGGTTGCTTTAAATAGTATTGACATCTTTAAGTTTTTTTTAAAATGAACATGATATATCTGTCCATTCATCTAGGCTTTTACAAATACTTCATGGTACTTTTTTCCTAAAATACAATTTAGGTCAAATTTACAAAGGAACAAACAGGCAAAATCTTAAAAAAAAATCTTAATTGTTGAATGACTGCATTAAAACACATTTCATTATAAACCATAAAGAAAGCATTACTTTATTTTTATAAAAATAATAGTTATCGATATGAGGAAAGAAAAAATTATGTTGTAGGATTTGTTTAGGAAACCTTTTTTCATTAAACACTGCTAAAGGAACATAATTCGTCAGAGTGGCAGAGGACACAAAGACAAGCATACAAGATTGAAAGCATAAAAGCATATTCTCATTAGAACCAAACAATCCTTATTATTGGAGGACCAAATGGAATCATCATTAATGTAAGTAGAATCAAAGTTCACAATCTGTAAGTCCTTTTTAAGGTACGCATGATTCAGCTTATTTACTGTTCGAGCAAATGCATATTTGGAAGCACAACTATAGGCTTCCAAACGGTACACTTTCTTGAAGTGCAGATCAAAAAATGGATTATCCTAGAAGAGAAAGGGAGATACAATTTTTTAGATAGAAAAGTAGCTAGATTTCCTAGATTGACCTGTATTTCCCTGTATATGCTTATTGATTGTATTATGATCATGTCAAACATATTTTCAAAATACACAAGTGGGCTTTTGATGCTTATTACTTCAAACATATAACATCTAAATAGTAAACAATAGAATATATTAGATCATTTGTGTTTATCCAATTATGAAAATAATTATACCTTATACTGTGCAGTTATCTTGACTTCTTATGATAATAAATTTGAAAAGATGGGTAGAGAGGGGGAAAAAAAGAATAAAATCACTTTTGGAATTCTTTTTTGTTTTGTTTTTGTTTTTGGGCCACACCTGGTGGTGCTCAGGGGTTACTGGCTCTATGCTCAGAAATCGCTCCTGTGGGAACCATATGGAATGCCAGGATTCAAGCCACTGTCCTTCTGCATGCAAGGCAAACACCTTACCTCCATGCTATCTCTCCGGCCCCCACTTTTGGAATTCTAAACAGTAGAAAAGGTTCTTTACTCTGCTAGAGGCTTTGTCTGATGTGTTGTTTAAAAGTGTTATTGAAAGAAGGGGGGAATAAAAGATAACTTGATTATTACCCTTTTGATTCTAAAGTTAATAGCAAGGAATTAACTTTGAATCATTGGATGACACTGAGGAAATACTAAGTAAAATTCCTTATGGATCAGCTGACTCTTGTTATACTTCTAGTGGAAATATTTTAAGAAAATAGACATAAAGGTTGAATAATATTAATTATTAATATTACTAATAATAGTAATAATTCTTTTTCTTTATACAATGTTAAAAGCTTTCATATTTGTTATCTGTCTAATTTGTAATTCTCCTTGTGAGTAGAGGCTTTGCATTATTTATCTTTGTGTTCCTAATGCTTATCTCAACTATTAAGTTTTCAACAAATGTGTATTGAACTGATGTGAAACAGTCCTTTAGAAAAGAGAAAAGAAGGGCCGAAGTGGTAGCACAGTAGTAAGGTGCCTTGTACACAGGTGACCCAGGACGACCCTGGGTTTGATCCCTGGCATCCCATATGGTTCCCCAAGCCAGGAGTAACCCTTGAACGCTGCTGGGTATGGCTCCAAAACCAAAAATAAATAAAAATTTATTAACTAATAAAAAAAAGAGAAAAGACAGAAAATATTGCTATATATGACAAGGAGATAGAGACTAAATAATAGTACTAATTAAATGCCATGTAAAACATATATAATATATGCACTTTCATATTAATTTTTCAAGTATAAAATTTTTGTAGGAGACAAGAAAAAGAACACTTTCTGCTTTTCTTATTTACTTTTTCTAGTTTCAGTTTAGTTTACTCTTCAATTTCTCTCTTCTTCAGTTTCTTAAAGTATTTTTACCTTTTAATAGTTTTGAAATTAGAGGTTCATTTACTTATTTATTAATTTACCTTTTGCCACACCCAGAAGGTCTCAGGGTTTACTCCTGGCTCTGTGCTCAGGCATCATCTGAGCTGACTTTACTATTCTCATTATAATTTATAACATTTTATGTAAAATGAATAATATAAATTACCTAGTTAGGACTTAATAATATTATTTTTCTCAAATATGTTCCATATCATCATATTTGCATCAATATTACATTGCTTCAGATCACCAAAAAGTTATGAAACAAAATTTTAAAAATAAAATGTACAATAGTGATGGAATTTTAGATACGGTGTTTACTCATAAAATTTTTTTTTGCTACCTCTCATCACTACAGCTTAAAAGATACTTCTGCAGAGATTCTCAATAATAGTAAGTCACTTATTATGTCACCGGATACTAATAATTTTCCTTATGTAATTTTTTCTGAGACATTTGTACCTTATGTAGAAAAGATAATACTTTTAAGATACATAGAGGATTAATTTGTCACATTGCATAACAATAAAAGTCTTTGCATAAATCAATATACAATAAAATCCAAATTCAATAGAACACAAGTTCCTCTTTACCTTCCTTAATTTCTTTCTTCCTTCCCTTTTTCTTCCTTTCCCCTCTTTTTCTCTTCCCTCCTTTCTTTTTCTTTCTTCAATAGAATACGAGAGCTTACAGAGGCTCTCACAGATAATTCAGTCATTTTTTGTGTATAGCCAGGATGATACTTTCCAGAGATTGAACTCAAAGTAATTACACATGTAATTATAGGCAGAACCAGAACAAGAAATAGAAAGCCTGTCTAGAGTACAGGCAGGGGCAGGGTGGGGAGGAGGGATATTTGGGACATTGGTGGTGGGAATGTTGCACTGGTGATGGGGGTGTCCTCCTATATGATTGAAACCCAACCACAATCATGTTTGTAGCCAAGGTGTTTAAATAAAATATTTAAAATAAAAAGAATCAAGATCTCAGTCCATCCAATACCATTCTTGCTATATAACTCTCTCTCCCATTGCATCATATCAATCTCCAAATCCCCAGTCATTTTGATTTCTGCTTTATAAATTGACTTCCATTTCAATTCCATTCCATTTTAAAGTTGACAACTTTCTGGCTTGAAATTGCTTTATTTAAAACTGTATCATGGCTATTGAGAAAAATATGATAAATGCTGACTCCTGAAGATTCAGTTCCAAAAGAGAGAAGTGGAAAGTCCTAGAACAGCTGAGATCTTTTCATTTTATTCACAGAAATGAAAACCTTTAAGATGACTTCTACTAGGGGGCCGGGAGATAGCATGGAGGTAAGGTGTTTGCCTTTCATGCAAAAGGTCATCGGTTCGAATCCCGGTGCCCCATATGGTCCCTCGTGCTTGCCAGGAGCAATTTCTGAGCATGGAGCCAGGAGTAACCCCTGAACGCTGCCGGGTGTGACCCCCCCCCAAAAAAAACCAAAAAAAAAAGATGACTACTACTCTTCTGATATTATGGTTTTTCAACATAATTTAGAAATTAGAAAATTAACTCTGGCGGGGCCCAAGAGATAGCATGGAGGTAAGGTGTTTGCCTTTCATGCAGAAAGACGGTGGTTCGAATTCCCACATCCCATATGGTCCCCTGTGCCTGACAGGGGCAATTTCTGAGCATAGAGCCAGGAGGAACCCCTGAGCGCTGCTGGGTGTGACCCAAAACCAAAAAAAAAAAAATTAACTATGGCAAATAGAAATGGAATGGACTCCCTTGTGTGGTAATGAGCTCTTCAATGGTAGCAAAGTTCAAAGAGAACCTGGAAACACTATTGTTCTTTTTCTTTTTCTTTTTAGGGGGTACACACCTGACAGTGCTCAGGGGTTGCTCTGATATCTGACTCTGTGCTCAGATATCACTCCTGGCTTGGGGGACAATATGGGATGCTGGGGATCGAACCCACATCTGTCCTGGGTCAGCCGTATGCAAGGCAAACACCCTACCACTATGTTACCACTCTGGCCCTTGGAATCACTATTTTTCAAAAGGTCAAGTGTGCATTTACAGCTTTCCCCAACCTATCAACTCTAAAGTTGTAGAATTTCCAAGACTTATTTATCCTTCCAGAGAATCAAGTGGCATGGACAGTAAACTTAAAGAACATAAGGGAAGTAATACCAAAACTTTCTTTTTTTTCTTTTGGCTTTTGAGCTACACCTGTCAATGTTCATGGGTTACTTCTGCACTCTGCTGAGGAATCATTCCTGGTGGTGCTCAGGGGACCTATGCAGGGCCAAGGATCAAATTAGGTCATGAGTCATGGGTAAGGTAAGTGCCCTACCCAAGAACTATCTCTCCATCCCTGGAATCTTAAAACTTATGGAGGAAAATAATGTGCCAGTGTGATGTTGGGAACATCACTTATTTCAAATTTCAAGATTGACCAGGAGATTTTGTTTAATGTGTTAAGAATCTTTTGGGAAAACTGAAGACACAGCACATAAGGTAAGGTCATTGCCTAGAATGTGATTAAATCTCTGGCAGAATAAATTCCTCCAGGCACTGCTGGGAGTATATAGTCAGTAGTTTCTGAGCACTGCTAGGTGTGGCCCTAAAATAAACAAGCACCTGGGAATATGTTTTCAAGCATTATTTTAAAGATAGACATAATTCAAACTTAAGCTCATAAAAAATAGAACAAAAATGGCTAGTGAGCTAGTGTGGGGATTCAGGCACTTGCTTTGTATTCCACTGACCCTGGTTTGAATTCCCAGCACCACATATGATTTCCCAAACACTGCCAGTGGTCGTTCCTGAACACAGAGCCAGGAATAGTCCCTGAGCACTGATGGGTGTGACTCAGCCAACCCTCACTCACATCCTCAAAAAAAAAAAAAAAAAACAGAACAAGCCCCCAACTGGTATTGTTCCAGTAGATTAGGACAAATCACTAAGAACAATATACTTAAAGTAGGGCATCAAGCATAAAGATTTCATATTCCTCTTACAAAACATAACTTACTGTATTTGCTTCTTTTCCATCAATCTTCTGCAAATCCTTCAAAGACCACTTTTTGGTTACTTCATATTTTTCATCTAAACCTATTCTGTAGTGTTTCACCATAATTATTTTTACTTCTTCTTTCTTGGTCACTGCAGAATAGAAAAATAAATCAAACTCTCAGGAGATAATGCATTGCTATAGTCATATTTTCCAGTATTTAGATATCTTTTTCATTTACTGACCTTGAACCACAATTATTTGAATCCCAATGTGAGTATGCTCCCAAATGCTTTTATTTTTGCTATAATTGTGAACTGTTACAGTAATGTCTGCCAAAAACAATTATATGCTTTGAAAGATGAGCTTTGAAACAGAGAATGGGGTTAAATTCTGGGCAAGAAATAGTAGTTTCAATATTGGCATAAGTCAGTGTCAAGATGTTTACCAAAACAAATTGGAATTTTAATTTATGGCAATTTAAGAAAGTGAGGTCAGGAAAGTAAGTTCTACTCATACAGCAATACAGATTGAAAGTAGGCTAATATCACTGAATCTACTTTTTTGTTAAGTTGTGGTGGAATTTTTAATGAAGTATTCTCATCACAATTACCATTGGTTTGGATTTCATTTTCTTTAAATTTTGTTGTTGCTATTGTTTTAGTTTATTAATTTAATATATATCCAAACTAGCATTCAAATGTGTCACTGTGACAAAAAGTTTTATATTTTACTTAAAAGTTATAGTCTTGGGGCTGGC
>PVKC010038769.1:0-12590 GCA_004027635.1 Crocidura indochinensis
AAAAAATAATAATAATAATAAAGATTAGATATGAAAGGGGTAATTATAACAGAACCCCATAAATCCAAGATATAATAAGAGCTTATTATGAAAACTGTGCTTTGTTAAACTAGATAACCTAAAAATGGACAATATTCTGGAAACATAATATACCAAAACTGAATGAGGATGAAGTGGAAAGCCTAAACACAAGTTAGCAAATCAAAAACAGTAATTATCTCCCCAAGAATAAATATCCAGAGCCAAACTGGCTTATGGGTGAGTTTTAGCAAACATTCAGAGAAGAGTTGTTACCATTGACCCTTAGACTCTTGCAAAATATTGAAAAAAATGAGTATCCTCCCTAATACTTTCTATGAAGCTAACATTACACTCATTCCCAAAGCAGACAAAGAAAGAAAACCACAGACCAATTTTACTGATGAGCATTGATGCAAAATTGTTAACAAAATCATAGCAAACCAAATTCAAAACAACATCAAAAAGACCAAGTGGGTTTTATTCCTGGGATGCAAGGATGGTTCAATATATGCAAATGCATCAACATATTTACCCTATCAGTAAAAGGAAAGACAAATATCATATTATCATATTAATTGGTGCAGAGAAAGCATTTGACAAAGCCCAACACTCACTTCTGATTAAAATCCTCAGCAAAATAGGGGTAGGAAGAAATCTTTCTTAAGATACAGACTGGAGGGGACGGAGAGATAACACAGCGGAAAGGCGTTTGCCTTAGACTCAGAAGGATGGTGGTTTGAATCCTAGCATCCCATATGGTTCCCCAGAGCCTGCCAGGAGTGATTTCTGAGCATAGAGCCAGGAGTAACTCCTGAGCGCTGCCAGGTGTGGCTCAAAATCAAACAAACAAAGATACAGGCTGGCGTGGTGGTGCAGCAGTAGGGCATTTGCTTTGCATGTGGCTGACCTAGGATGGACCATGGTTCAATCGGAGTGCATAGCCAGGAGTAACCCCTTAGCATCACCTGGTGTGGTCCAAAACCAAAAAAAAGAAAAGAAAAGAAAAAGAAGAAAATGTATTTCCACTAAGGTCAGGCTCTGGGCAAGGATGTTCATTGTTTCCTCTCTTATTCAACATAGTTGTAGAACTCCTAGCAATAGCAATAGGAATCAGGCAGGAGAAGAAGTCAAAGGAATCCAAATTGGAAAAGAGGAAGTTAAACTATTTCTTTTACTTTCTATTTTTTTATGGGGGGCATAGCCAGTCATGCTCAAGTGTTACTCCTGGGTATATGCTCAGAAATCATTACTGGCTAGGGGGACCATATGGGACGCTAGTGGACCGAACTGGTTCGTCCTAGGTCAGCCAAGTGCAAGGCAAACACCCTACCACTGTACCACAACCCCATCTCCATAAACTATTATTTTTGTTGTTGGCTTTTTTTTCGGGAGGGGGTACACCCCATGACACCCAGTGGTCACTCCTAGCTATGTGCTCAGAAATTGCCCCTGCCTTTAGGGAAACATATGGGACACTGGGATCGAACCGAGGTCTGTCCTAGGTCAGCCACATGCAAGGCCTTACTGCTGTGCCATTGCTCTGGCCCCTAAACTATTTCTATTTGCAAATAACATGATGATATACAACAAAGACACTAAATAGTCCACAAAAAACTCCTAGAAATAATAAGCTAATACAGTAAAGTGGCAGGCTACAAAGTCAATACATAGAAAACAGATACATTCTTTTATACAAATATTCAAAGGAGAAAGAGATCAAAGAGAGGTGAGAAAAGGAGGTGAAAAATCTATACCATGAAAAATTTAAAACACCTAAGAAAGAAAATTTTAAAACATTAAAGAAATATATTGAAAAAGACCTAAGAAAATGCCATGCCCGTGGATTGGAAGAATCAATGTTATGAAAATTACCGTTTTACCTAAACTATATAAATTAATGCAATCTCTTCAAATTCAGACAGCATCCTTAAAAGACTTAGAACAATCACTTGTAAAGTTTATGTGGAACCATAAAAAGACCTAGGAGAGCCAAATCTATCTTGAAAAAGAAAAATTGGGAAGTATCTCATTACCTAACTTTTTAAACTGTATTGTTAAGCCATTGTAATCAAAACAGCATGATACTGGAACAAAGACAGACTTTCAGAACAATGAGTCAGAATAGAATATCTAGTGACAAACATCAAGTATGTGGTTAATTAATCTTGACAAAGGAGCCAAGAATTTGAAGTGGAATAAAGACAGAAGGTGTTGGAAAATGGGGTAACCATATGTAAGAAATTAAAGAATGAGCCATATGTCACACCTTACACAAAAGTCAACTCAAAGTGGATAAAGACCTGAGATTAGACCCAACATCATAAAGTTCATTAAGGAAAACATAAGCAGAATACCTCCTCAAAGAAGTCGTTGATCATAGGATGCCAATGGCAAGGGCTATAGCATCAAATCTGAATAAACAGGACTACTAAACTAGTTTCTGTATTACAAAAAAAGGGGGGGGGGCTAAAATTAGAAGACAGCTAACTGAATGGGAAAAAAATTTTTGCACTCAAAACATCTTCTCTGAGTAAACCAATAGATGCATGGCCAATAGGCACATGAAAAATGCTCATCATCACTTAATGAAGGGAAGTCCAAATCAAGACAACACTGAGATATCATCTTATACCATTGAGAATGGCACATATCAAAAATACAGGGAACAATCTCTGTAAGTGGGGCATGTGGTGAGAAAGGAACTCTTATTCACTGTTGGTGAGAGTGCAGTCTGGTCCAACCTGTATAGTATGGAGGGGTTCTCAGTAAAGTCAATCTGAGCTGCCATGTGACCCGGCAGTAGTTCTTTTGGTATCTATCCCAGGACAGAAAAACATTCATCCAAAAGCATATGTGCACACCACTATTCATTGTACCACCCAACACAATAGCTAAGAGTTGGAATCAACCTCGTTGTCCAATAATGGACAAGTGGTACATGTATACAATACAATATTACATAGCTGTAAGGAATGATAAAATTTAGCAATTTGCTGCAACATGGAACTGGAAGATATTATGTTACATGAAGGAAGCTAGAAGAAGGATAAATACAGAATTATATCATTTATATATGATATTTAGTTTAATTATATGAAGAAATGCAATGGTCTGAATGTGAGTTGTTCCAAACAACCTTGTCCCCAGATATAGCAAGAAAAAGGAAAGAAATTAAGTGAGGAAGGAAAGTCCTCACTAAAGGAAAAGATGGGGTCAGTTCCATTGGTAGAGATAAAAATAAAAGTGGAGGACAGAACTAAATATCCAAGCCATTGTCAACACAATGGAATCAAAATACCCAAACTCTAACAATCTAAACTGTAAATAGACCTATTATACTGGCATGCTGGGTGTTGGCATACACTCTGGGAATATGGTGGAGGGAGATCAACATTGGTAGTGGGATTTGCCCTGATTCATTGTATGTCTGAAGCATAACTATGAAGGTCTTTGTAAATTATAATGTTTTCAAGAAAATAAAATTAAAAAAATAAATTACAATTTCTGGTCTTAGATTTGCACTGAAATTATCTATATGAATATATGAAGTTCTTTCCTTCTTTCACACACACATACATCAACACCACACAAAAACTGGAACATTGCCTAGTTTATGTTCTTCAAATACACTTGCTTTCAAAATAGAAAATTAATGTTTCTTCAAAAATTTTTCTAGGTTTAGGGGAAGAGATATACAAGAAAAGCCTAGTACACATTGTACCATGGAAAGTAAGCAATCAAACATTACCATCATCCCATATAAATTGTCAACTTTTAAAAGCACACCCCCTCACTAGCCAGACAAATATCTGAACTATAGGCATGGTAATACTGCAATGGAATAAAACCCATCAAGCATATTTACATACTCATTAGTAATGAAATTATTTTTCAAAGATTACTTTAAAGAATTATCGGGAGCCACTTATCTTAAAAATAATAAATGGGGGATAAGGAACTAGTGTAAAGACCTGGAATAAAACTTTGTACATGCTCTGCAATACATGTACAATCACTGATACCTCATGATCTTCTGATCCTCTAGCTGGGAATGGTCTCAAACCAACTTAACAATAATTACAGAATCAGAAAAAATGGCATAAGATACTTAAACATTTTTCTATATGAGCTATAATTTTGTAACTATATATCAAGTGAGGAGTAAATATATATAAAAATATTTTAACTCATAAATGAGGAAAATGAATTAAAATATTGTGTTGCAATGCAGAAGAAGTGAATATGAACATTTATCTATAATGGTTACTAAATAAAAATATATAAACAAAGCACTATAAATAATGTGGATAGTTTTAGTTTAAATAGAGTTTAGCTACTTATTTTTAAAAATTCAGAAGACAGAAGTAAGTTGAAATGAGTAAATGCTCCTGAGACCATAAAAGCAGAAACTTAAAAAAAGCTAAAATGCCCCTTAATCTTCAGATCTGGAATTAAGTATGCCCTTTTTTTTTTTTTTTTTTGGTTTTTGGGTCACACCCGGCCAGGATCAGGTTTTACTTCTGGCTCCATGCTCAGAAATTGCTCCTGGCAGGTACGGGAGACCATATGGGGCACCGGGATTCGAACCAATGACCTTTTGCATAAAAGGCAAACGCCTTACCTCCATGCTATCTCCCGGGCCCTAAGTATGCCTTTTTAGTCACTTAGTAAGATAAGCACATTAGTCTTGCTTATACCAAGAATTATTATTAGGAGAAAATGCTAGGAATTAATTAAATATAATTGATTTAATTATATTCACTATTGAATCAATTTAGCTCAATGTAAGAGTGTATCCATATGTGCTTAAATTTATTATTTTTGTTTTTAATGGTTCCTGAAATTTATGATTACATATTTTTTCTTAGATACCAAAAATATATACCACATGAAAAATAAATGACATAGTTTTTTGTTTTATTTTTGGAGGACCACATTTAGTCGTGGTCAGAACTGACCCTTGGCTTTGTGTTCATGTATTATCAATGGCAGTGCTATATTATGCACAGAGGTACCTGGGATTGAAATAGATTCAGCTGCATGCCTTACCTACTGTATAATCTCTCCACCCTATTTATGCATATCTTTGAACTTTATCTCAATTTACCTATAATTGTAATTAAAATTGATGTTATTTATGCCTATTTATGCAACTGTATAATATAATTTCAATATTTTAAATGCTTTACAGCTGTAAAGCCTACTTCATTCTTTGATATAGTTGCAAAATTGTTAACATTTTATTTGAGAAAGGTTTCATAATATATACTCTTTTTATGTTATTTTTGGTAAATATTTGTAGAAATTTATTTATGCTTTATTTTTGTTTTTGTTATAGAGACTATGGCTTACTTCTGAACCTGTGTCAGGCAGGGTTAGGATCAGGGGACCAAATGGGGTGACAGGGATCGAACCCAGGTAGTTTAGAAACAAAGCTAGTATCCTACCCACTGAACTACTATCTCTCTGGTCCCATGGAAAATTCTTTTAAATTAAATATTTTTGAAATTCTGGGAATCTATTGTATATAGTTATATGTAGGAGAGAATTCTCAGTGATTCTTATATAAGAGTATAATTTAGGAGTAATCCCACAAAACTTTTGAGAACAACCATACTAAGTAGTTTAAATGTTTCTTGTTTGATATAAAATCAAATGAAAATGTATTGTGCAAATGGTAAATACATTATAAAATGAAAGTAAAAACTAAAATCATGTTTGGAATAGCGAGATTATTTCCAAAGAAGTTATCGAGTCTGAGGGAAATCTTTGGGGCCAGAGTGGTGGCACAGCAGTAGGACATTTACTTTGCATGAGACTGATCTAGGACGGACTGTCCCATATGGTCCCCCAAGCCAGGAGCGATTTCTGAGTGCAGAGCCAGGAGTTATCCTTGAGCATTACAGGTTGTGGCTAAATACTATATATATTTATATACATAATATACATATATAAATATGTACTTAAAATAATATCCCATTGTACTCAGCAGTAAAATTGAATCGTCTAATAAGTAGCAAGTCTAAGTTAATATATCTTAGAACTTATCACATTTTTCCAAAGAAAAATTTTCCTTCTGACCATTAGGCTTTCCCACTTGCAGTATTTCTAATAAAACACCTTATTGTTGATAATATTTAAAATGATGTTTTTACTAAAGTACTGATTGTACTATCCAAGATATAAGATAAGTAAGTTACCATATTTTATCTTTGTAGTTAAAAATTAACTTAAATATAAAACTATGCTTACAGACATTTTTGGACTCTTTTAGAGAAGATTTTGTTGAGAATAAGCATAAAATATTTGTAAAATTTTGTAAAAAAATTACTAATATTTAGAAACATTCTCACATTTTAAATCAAGTTTTAAAACTGTCTTTATACTATTTTTATTGACTAATTTTCTTGAATTATTACCTAGAAATATTTCTTTCTATGTGAAAAATACTTAAATTTTTTTCTACAGAATTTTATAAAGCTAAGTTACTATTTAAAAAGTTATCTAATTAAGAAATTTTTGTAAATAAAATTAGAAACATCTTGGGAGCCGGGAGGTGGCGCAGGAGGTAAGGTGCCTGCTGCCTTGCCTGCGCTAGCCTTAGGACGGACCACGGTTTGATCCCCCGGTTCCCATATGGTCCTCCGTGCCTGCCAGGAGCACATAGCCAGGAGAAACCCCTGAGCTTCACTGGGTGTGGCCCAAAAACAAAACAAACAAACAAAAAAACTAGAGACATCTTGATGGTGTGTCAAAACAAATGTCAACTGGAGCTCAATCAAAATTTGAGGTAGTGGGGGCCGGGCGGTGGCGCTGCAGGTAAGGTGCCTGCCTTACCACGCTAGCCTTGGACGGATCACGGTTCGATCCCCCGGTTCCCATATGGTCCCCCGTGCCTGCCAGGAGCGACTTCTGAGCGCATAGCCAGGAGTAACCCCTGAGCGTCACTGGGTGTGGCCCAAAAACCAAAAAAAAAAAAAATTTTTTTTGAGGTAGTGCTTTATTAGAAATGAAAGCATTCTGGGCAGACTGTGATGGTTGTTTCCACTAAGTAAAGGTAGTATTACATTCACAAGCTCTCTATTATTTAACTTGTTTTACATTTAGTATTAAAATTGATCTTTCATTTCTTAAATTTTGTCTTTAGATAACGTGATTTAAAAGACTATGGATATATATAAGTTTTAGTGGAACACTGTTACCATACCAAACTGCAAGTAACTTTTCATGATTGTTTGTTGAGAATCTTCTCTTACACACTTTCCCTTTGTAGACAACCCTTAAAACTCCTAAACTGTCTTTAGAGTCTAAGAAATTGTTTTGTCTATTAGGGGTCTCAGACTCAATTTACCTGAGGGCCGCAAGAGGCAAAGTTGGGTTAATCCTTGAGTGCAAAGTCAGTAGCAAGCCTTGAACATTGGGGTGTGTGACCCAAACAACTAAAACAAAACAAAACAAAAAAAGATTCCTCTAGGGCAGGGCCACAAAATGTTGTACGGAGTGCAATGAATGAAATTATTCAGCATGTTTCCTCCTTCTCTTTTTGACTTATTTCACTTTTAACATGATACCCTCTCGTTATATTCATTTTTTTGTTTGTTTGTTTTTGGGTCACATCCGGCAGTGCTCAGGGGTTACTCCTGGCTCCATGCTCAGAAATTGCTCTTGGCAGGCACGGGGGACCATATGGGGCACCGGAATTCGAACTGATCACCTTTTGCATGAAAGGCAAACGCCTTACCTCCATGCTATCTCCCGGGCCCCACCCTCTCGTTATATTCATATTGCAGCAAATGGTGAGTTTATATTTTCTTATATCATAGTAGTATTCCATAGATACAAATAAGTTTGTTTATTCATTTATTGATGAAACTTGGGTTTGCTCTGGATTTTGGCTATTCAAGTAGTTCTTTAATAAACATATGTGTGTATATATTTCTAAAGACTTACTCTGTTCACAAAACTATGAGTCATGGAGATACTGAATTTCAGCCCAAGAGGACTACTTTTCTGTTAGCACATGGGTATGATATACGGAAGTCACAGCATGTAGCCAGCTGTGAAGTAGTTAAGAGGGTCCCTAGTTTACACTGATAAAATCTACAAACTCATGGCCAAGCTGTAAATTTGAACATTAAGATTGAGAAACGCAGAATTTTGGGGCCCGGGAGATAGCATGGAGGTAAGGCGTTTGCCTTTCATGCAAAAGGTCATCAGTTCGAATCCCGGTGCCCCATTAGGTCCCCTGTGCCTGCCAGGAGCAATTTCTGAGCATGGAGCCAGGAGTAACTCCTGAGCACTGCCGAGTGAGACCAAAAAAAAAAAAAAGAAGAAAAACACAGAATTCAGAAAGGTATTTAAAAGGAAAGTTGAGACTGAATAGCAGTCAGTTTTGAAAATTGAAAATCTGGGGCATTTATCTAGGAAGATGGGTCCTTTTGCAACCAATGACTTACTTTTGACTTATGTTTATTTTCTGTACTCAGTGGAAGATATTAAATGGCATGTATGTAGTTACATCTTGGAAAGCAAGAACTAATATCCTGGACAAAGATGAAATGTAATATGAATAAGTCAGCTTAATAGGACTTGTTTTCTATAACCTGTATCTTTATTCATCTTCCTCCTGACTTAAACATTTACTATCTGACAGCCTGTGCTAGTATCTGATTTTTTTTTTCGGGTAGAGGGGGACTACTGGTAGTGCACAGGGTTACTCCTAGTTCTGCATAAAGGATTTACTCTTGGCTGGCTTGGGGAACCATTTGGGGTGTTGATGATTGAACTTGGGTCTGCTACATGTAAGGCAGATGCCCTATCTTCTATACCATATGATAAAATCTCTTAATTATGTTCTCCAATACATCTCTGACACTGTCTAGCTTTACTATCAACCAAGTAACTCTCAAAGATTATAGACAAAATTAGTTCAGCATGTTTTATATATGTATGCAAATTTACATATATATGGATATGCATAATATATACTATTTTTAAAGTACTAAAAGACTGAAATAGTATTCTTTTTGTTTGTTATTTTTGTTTTGTTTTGTTTTGTTTTGGGACCTGACTTGGTGACTCAGAAATAGTTCCTGTCTTAAGGGACCGTATAGGACACTGGAGATCAAGCCTAGGTCCAACCTGGGCATTCTGCATGTAAGGCAAATGCCCTACTGTGGTGCTATTGCTCCGGTCCCTGAAATAGTATTCTTTATATTTTTGTGATTGAGTTATAATGATAACTAATTATTCTAGAATATTTAAGTATTTCATTTTGTTGCCAGTAGATTTAGAAAGCATTTATTGGTGCTAATGCACGTAAAAGTCATGCCTGTGTAAAATAACATCTATTTCAGGAATAGAGAGAGCCTAGTTATTTGGATGAAAATATACAATCACAGGCCTCAGGTGGTCAATTCATTATAGAAGCCCTGACTAGATGTATCTGCCCAAGAAATAACCCCAGTTACTAGCCAAACTTTTTGTCCTTTGAAATATTAATATTTTTAATATTTTTTGTTTGTTTTTTGGGTCACACCCAGCAGTGCTCAGGGTTTACTCCTGGCTCCATGCTCAGAAATTGCTCCTGACAGGCACGGGGGACCATATGGGGCACCGAGATTCGAACCGATGACCTTTTGGATGAAAGGCAAATGCCTGACCTCCATGCTATCTCCCGGGCCCCTATTTTTAATATTTTGACCACACCAAGCAGAGTTCAGGAGTACTCCTCACTCTTTGCTCAGGAATGACTCCTGGTATATTTGGGGGACACTATGAATGTGGGAGATTAAACTTGGGTCGACCTCATGCAAACACCCTTCTCACTGTAAGATACCTCCAACCACAGGATTATTAGCATTTTTAAACATGGTGTATTTGAAAAATTCAGGATTATCATTTTATGTATTTTACTGATTATACACATTTCCTCTGGAATGAATGAATGAACGAATAGCAGCTTCACCTGTTGTAATAAATTTCACACACTGCAGACTTTTGTAGCACATTAACCAGTACCAAAATTCTGCACCAGATGGCAACTGAGAATGATTTGATATCTATGGTGAAATGGAGTTTAGAGAAAGTAGATTAAAAGTAAATCAGGATACAAATTTTGCAGTGTTTTTAAAAGTACATACATTGAACAAGTCAGCAAATATTTATTCGATGCTTATTCTGTAAAAACCAAGTGAGAATGGCTGTTTTTGTGTTGAGTTCTGAGATACAGTACTTGAAACTGTTATAATATGTTAATTCCTAGAAGAAGCTTGGGAACTAATAATTTTCTTAGTTTTCAGGATCTCTCCACTGCTGATGTTTTATTTTAAGAAGTTGGAGCAAGAATGACAAGCATGTTAGTCATTAAGGGCAGTATTTCCTGTGGACTTTTGAGCTGGCTGTGTGTTATAACCTATGTGACCAGTGTAAGACAGGACATACTGGGATAATTCAACAAGCACATGAAGAGGATCTTATTTGAGTATTTTTAATTATTTGGGTCTCAAATACTTTAAACATTCAGAGATACCTCCATCAAGATGTTCAGAGAGCAGAAACAATTATAAACTTCTAATTATAAGTGGTGGTATCCTGTACTATACTTTCTTTAGTAATAACATGAATGTTTTTGCAATTTAGTGGGATAGCTGAATTGGAACTATGCCAGTGGCTCCCATCTATAATCTCTATTTTCTATTATAATTATAATCTATAATCTCTATTTTCATGGCATTCTGCAAATAGATGTAAATAAAGTTAAAATTTCCATCTGTATAGTTAAGACCATTGGTGGCCAACATGACTTCCATGTAGCAAATACTGAATATCCTTAAAACTTCCCAATGTTTACATCATTTTATTGAGGGGGGTGGGGCTGAGACATGGTTCCACCTTAAAGAATTGCATTTCCTTGAAACAAAACTTTATATAAGATTTAACAGGACATTTATTAGTCCTAAAATGTTAATGTCTTCTAGCCAGAGAGATGGTAGAAGTAAATAGAACAAGAAGCTTGCCTTGCATAAGGCATTATGTGGTTCAATCCCCAGCACTGGATACCCTGAGCATCACTAGGCTTCAGTCCAGAGCACAAATCAAGGGTGAACAATGAACATGACCAAGTGAGGCCAAAATCTCCAAAATAAATAAACAAACAAATGTGACTGTCTTGGTGGCTTTATGGAGTAGTCACACAGAGATCAGTTTTCTGAATATTTTGAAATTAGGTGTTTGTATCCATTACTGAAGAATTCAAACAATACATGGGGTGCAGAAAGGTACTTGTAAAAAATTCAAACCAAGATCTGTAATCTAGAAAATCATTTAATACTCAGGCATATTTGCATCTCTTAAGTACTTTCTCATTCCAAAGAAATCTCTGATGGTGACCTTGACAAATTCTGGAACTGAAACAGTGAAATCAAATTAAATCAAACAATAGACAGGAAATTGTTTTAAGGCAGGGCCAGAATTCAGAGACAGACCCCCTTTATAGTCCTTGTTTTGCTACAGCCTTTTCTCATCATCTAATCCCACTGATTCTCTGAAAGCTTTGGGTCTTTATTTGATAGTAGGTCCCAAAGGATAATTTGAGGCTGAAGAAATAAACCCTGATCGGGAGGAGGCAATAAGAAAGGTTGTGGTTCTTAGTACATTTTGGCCATTACAAATCATCTGAATACAACAGGTATTAGCAATGGTTTGTTAAAAATGTGACTGTGCATGAATTGCCTTTGTCTGTAAAAATATTAGAAGTGTAAAAATAGTGGCAAGTCACAAAGGAGGGAGTAAGTTTTGCTGTTTATGTCAAGCACTTGGAAAAACTCAACCCTAGTGCTCCCTTGGGCAGAATTGATACTACTTGTGAACTTCCTTCAAGAAAAACACAAATGGTCACACCATCCATTTTTATTAACTCCACATTCTCAGAGGAACCTTTATGCACTCACTTGAAAATCAGGACTAAATTTGTTTTACTCCATGTGGAACTGTCTTACTGGATGTAATTTTCCAGGAAGTCAGTTCTGCTTCCCAAGACCAATAGGAATATCTGCAAATCTTATGCCTTTTTTCTGTTTACTTTGTTTAAGTCTTGACATTATTTCAGAAATAGGAAAAAAATTTTAATTTTAATGGATTAATTCAAGGGACAACATATTTTTTATTAGTGCCATCAAGCATTTATATCTCTTTCCCAAAATAAACTGGCCGAGAAACTCTTCTTTGGCTTTGGTAGAAATAATTAAAAAGAACTCTTGGTTAAATAACATACTTATGCCTATGGGAGAAGAAAATAGGCTGGGAAATTTGGGACTGAGTTAGAGATTTGAGTATGCAAAGTTAGAAGTGCTAAGTCAGATCTGTACACAAGAGTATAATATAAACTACAGGTAAAATTTTCTTGTTGCAGCTTAAGAATAAAATTAAAAACAGAAGAAAGGGTACATTAGGTTAAGTTTTAATTGTGTATTTTTCTTGAAATCAATATATCTAATGGGCTGTATGGTGGGTAGGATATTTTTCTTGTGTTCAATAGACATAGGTTCTAATTTTTGTTTTATTTTAGC
>PVKC010038770.1:0-12688 GCA_004027635.1 Crocidura indochinensis
TTTTTATAGTGCCAGAGCAATAGCACAGTGGGTAGGGTGCTTGCCTTGCATGCAGATGGCTGAGTTTGATTCCAGGCACCCACCACATAAGGTCCCCTGATCCCTGCCAGGAGTGATCTCTGAGGGCAGAGTCAGGAGTAAGGCCTGCCTGAGCACTTCCAGGTGTGACCCACAAAAAAACAAAACCCAAACAAAACGTTTTCTGTATCCTGAAGTTTGGGGCCTGATCCTGAAGGTCTTTAAGATCAGATTTTCTAGGCAGCTAGAAATGGAACTGAACTGCATGCTGCAACTACTGCAAGTATACACACAGACATACATGAACACACAGATGCATTCTCACACACATACATGCATGCACATATACCCATTGCTTCCATTACAGCAGAGTCAGTTGGGACTTTCCAGGCTGTGTCTCAGCTACAAGGCACCAAGCTACAAGGCAGCAGAGGCCCAAGAGGGAGACTCACAGGCCACTCTCTGATGGCACCAAAATAGACATGTGAAGTCCTGGCTTAGTTGTCTGGGAGGGAGAAGGGGGGAAGGCTGTCCCCAAACACATCCACCTGATGGAAATATTCTGAGCCGGAATGCGCCGTAAATAAACTAGACGGTGCTAAAAACAAACACCTCCGGGGAGGGGCGGGCAGAAATAGATGAACTTCACCTGCTGAAGATGAAATAGGTCAAGGGAGAAGTGGGGAGGCGAATTGGGGAGGGGGAACCCAAGGCAGATGCCTCAGAGGATAAAACAACAAATGAGCTTCGGCCCCTGCTGTTGCCAGGAGGAAATAAGAGAAGCAATTGCTGCAAGTGGTCCAGGGTCCCTCCTTTGGGGTGACCCTCCCAGCATGGTGCAAACACTGAAGTCCACAGATGGTGAGGTAGAGTGAGTGACTGTTGGGTGGTTGAGCATGGGGACTTGCCAGACCATGCTCACAGGTGCTCATGGTTGGGGGCAAGTCTGGAATAGATGCAGCTATCTGCAGAGGCCAGGAGAGCTGCTCTGGGCCCTGAACTAGGGGGCCAACAACCCACTGAATATGCCCAAGGCTTAAGGGATGCTCAGAAGCCAGCCTGCTATTGGCTTCCTCTGACTTTTAGAAAGAAACTTGGAGAAATTAAAAGAGATCCCGCCTTGGCATTCCTGTGGAGTCATGTAGTTTTGAGACTGAGAAAGCAAAAGTTGCTTGGAAACACTAGAGTGTCTGCCATACCCACTGGGCTATGGGTAGGGGCTTGGAGCTCTGGTCAAATAATGGAGAGTTTCATGAAAGAACATGGAGCTAGCACCCCACCCCTACAAACCATGCCAGATTCAGACAGAAGAAGACCAGCATCTTATCATGAAAGTGACCAAGTAGTCCCTTCATTTCCATGAGTCTGAGAGACAGCTGTGGCTTGAGTGACCACAGGCTTCGAAAAACACATGATTTATTTTATTTCCACTTTTTCTTTCCCTTTGTGCTCATTGGTATGACCAGGAATGGCAAGCCTTTGACCACAAAGTTCACCTGCTTTTGAGGAGGGGTGGTCACAAATCCTGTTGAGGTGCCTGAGGGATAACACACACTGAGCTGGCCTCGGGAATTGCACTCAGCATGAGTGATACTCAGGATCCAGGTCAAGGCCTTGTGTCTGCAGGGTAGAATTTGAACCTGCAGCTCCAGATCCAAAGCTCCCGTGTTAGCCTCACTCTAGTCTGTTCTGTTAGGAAACATTCAGGCTGTCGCTCCTATTACAGCCTCCATCTTGAGCAGAGCTAGACCCAGCATCCTAGTTTCTCCCAACATCAGCATACAAAATCCCCAATTCTAGATAAATTCTTTTCCCAGGATGCTTCCAAGGCCTCTTCCTGGCATGCTTCCTTTCTCGCTATTGCATCTCAGTTAGCACCCCTGGTTCAGTGCAGGCAGCTTATTGCTGGGCTTTGACTGGATGCCGTGGCCTAGGTTCTTCAGGGAGTTCCATGCATCCTCCTTTGCCTCCACCCAAGTCTTTGCACAGGCAGCCATGGGAGTTGGAGCTGGGAGGCTGAGGCCAGAGGATGGTCTGGGTTCAAGCCTGCCTCTAAAGAAATTCAGACACAAGTTTCAACTCCTTTTGATTTCAATGTCTTTATCTGTAAAATGGGACTGATGATGATCATAAGACGTGGCTCTCAGGTCAGGATAGGTGACAGTATTTCTATTTATTTATTTATTTATTTATTTATTTATTTATTTTTTTATTTATTTATTGGCTTTGGGGTCATACCCAGTAGTGCTCAGAGGCTACTCTTGGCTCTGTGCTGGGATGGGTGGGTGGGGGGTCATTTCTGGTGTTAGAAGACTGGGCAAACAGCATGTCTAAGCATTAACTCCTGGAAGGGGGGTTCAAGCCCAGAGCCTGCTGTAAAAAGCCTGTCCATGTCCTGAGTTCAGACACTGGTATCAGGTGGTATGAATTTCCCATCCTGGGATCAACACTCTTCAGTGTTAGGGATTGAATAGTGACTGATTTGAGCATTTGGGAACATTACTGCTGTGACTCTCTAGGGAGGTAAATATGGGATTCAGGTTTTTGCCTATTTTCAACTCCTGAGACCCTTGTCTACCAGCTTTCTAAAAAGCCAGTTGGTCCTCCCACTGCAAGATCTGAGGGTCCTGGTTATTTTTGGTTCTTCACTAATACTCATTACTTTCCCTTCTTTTTGTTTTGTTCTCTATGGACAGTGTGAATGGGGTGAGCCCATAGTTAAAATGTGAGTCAAGATTTAGTCACACAGTGGAAACATGGAAATACTGCTCTCTGGCAACTACCAACCATACATATCTATGGGCTTCCCCACACACTGTGTTGAGTGAAAGAAGCCAGGCTAGAGACAGGAATTCAGGTTGTGTGGTTCCATCTTATATAAAATTCAGAAAAGGACCAGTGACTTCCCAGGGTTAGTAGTCAGGATGATGAGTGAGGAGGAGTGGAGAGGGTTCAGGATGTGTGTGTGTGTGTGTGTGTGTGTGTGTGTGTGTGTGTGTGTGTGTATGTGTTTCTGTATATCTGTGTTGTGACCTAAATGCTGGCTTCTAGGGTATGTTCACCCTGTGCCCTTCTCTGGTCACACACTTTGGGTGCTGCACAGGTAGGCAAAATAAGATGCTTTGGCAGTTACAAGGAAGCTGGGGCTTGGGTCCATGCCTCAGCTTATCAAACCCATGTGCCCCAAACAGTGTAAATTTAGACCCAAATATGGCTTAGAAAGAAGGTTCTAGGTCCTGCAGGAAGCAATTTTTTTCTTCACCCAGCTTCACTACTGTGAATCGACATGGCCTGTGGCTATGCTCCATTGCTTGGCGGCAGAACACTAATCTGCCTAAACTTTTCAAAGTGACTAGTTGGGGTCTGAAGGAGGAGACACAACCTTTCTAGCTGTCACAGGGCAAGGTTTGTCTATTAATTCTCTCATTCATAGTCAAGAATCTTGAGGCTTAAGTAGCCAGCAGGAAGTGAGGTCACAAGTGAGATTCTGGAACTGGATGTGTAGGTAGTAGCAGACTCTCCTGGGCATAGTGGGTACCAGAGGCCCTTTGCAAATTAATAAGCAGAGGATTTCTCTGAACAGCCCTTCCTGGCCAGGATCAGAAGAAGCGGAGCAGCCCCAAAGCCTGCTGCCTTCTGACGCCCCCACCGCCCCCCTTGTTCCCACCACCATTCTTCAGAGAGAGCCGAAATCTGGTGAGTGTCACGGGGGTTGTATAAAGATGGAAATAGGGGCCAGAGAGATAGCATGGAGGTAAGGCATTTGCCTTGTATGCAGAAGGACAGTGGTTTGAATCCCGGCACCCCATATGGTCCCCTGAGCACTGCTGAATGTGACCTATAAACCAAAACCAAAACAAAACAAAAAAAAAAAACTTAGAACTCACCTCAGAGCCCCAGTCACTTCTGGAATCTTCTCAGAAGGAATCTGTCCTTTGCCTTAATGCTATAGGCTGGGACCTGGACTATGGATGCTTTGAAGGTTCTGACCTGTCTCCTTCCTCAGGTTTGAACCAGGTTGGTGACTCAAGGGAAAGGTCCATTCCAGGCATATTAGGTTTGACCCCTATAGCTATAGAAATGAAGACACACATAAATAACACACATATCTCACTCTATAGATACAGATAAAGGTCACTGTTTCAATCATTTTAATCCAAGACGCCTGTTGAAGTGATCTTTTTGGAGGTTGTATTGGGTGGTAGGAAATATTTATTGACATTTTCATAGCCCTCTGGATTGTGGCCACCAGCATATGGAAAGTGTAAGTGTAGCCGATATTGGTGACTGGCCCTTGGTTGGTTTCTAGGACAAACCTGTTCAAAATATCAGGTCTGGGAACCCCAGCGATCAGTGTGCGTGTCATTTACTCAAGTCATGTGGAGGCAAGAGCAGGAGCTGATAACCAGTGGAATGCCTTCTTAGGGAGTGTCAGGGAGCCACTGACCAAGAGAACAGGCTAGTGTCCAGGGTGATACTTCTCCTCTGTTCCCTAAGTCTGACCTATGATTTTGTGTTGCTTTGGAGCTTCTCTCCTCAGACCTGAAGAACCTCATCCTGAAACTTGAGAGTACACAGAGCCCATGTGAGCATGGATCACTCGGTTCCCCTGGGCCCCCTGGCCCCCAGGTGGGTGCTCTGCCCCCTCTGTTGCCTTCTCCTGGGGGCAGGGAAACCCCTTTGAACATGCTTTGAACTTCTTCCCCACCTGCTCACTTCCAGCTCAGTGCCTCAAAACATGGTTGCTCCTTTGATTGATATTCTTAATTTCCTCTTAATGCCATAGAAATAATCATGATCTTTTTGGACTGGCCTTGAGGGAGGGATGTCCACATGAGGCTACCTAGATGAATTTGATTGTTATTATACTGATCCATTTTTGTTGTTGCTGTTGTTCACACTTAATGATGTTCAAGGGTTACTTTGGCTTTGCATTCAGGAATCACTCTGGCTATGCTTGGGGATTATTTGGGAAACCAAGGGGTAGAGTCTGGGTTGGCCACATGCAAAGCAAATACCCTACTTGCTGTGCTATCACTACAGTTCTGTAAACATTTTTTTAAACTTTGTTTATTATTTGTTGATTGATTTATTGATTTGAGGCCACACCCAGCAGTACTCAGAGGCTACTCTTAGCTCAGCATTCAGAAATCGCCCCTGGCAGGCTGGGGAACCATATAGAATATGCCAGGAATTGAATTGGGTTTCTCCTGGGTTGGCTGCATGCAAGACCTTACTGCTGTGCTATCTCTCTGGTCCCAGTTTTATAAACTTTTGATGAGAATGGTTGACCCTTTGTGAACTCTGACCTCCCTTTTTTCAGGGCAGAAAAGTGAATACATAGAGACTCGGGGCCCAGCTGCCCTTTCTACATCAAAGCTGAAGGGAATAGCCAAAGCATGAGAAAGGTTCTATAGCACCCTGAGTTCACTTCAGAGCCCTGACCCTAGGACCCTCAGCTCCCTGGCCTTCCTGGGTGAGGACTCCATCATTGGGTAGAACCTTGGTGGCAGAAAATATGCAACGGTGTTGTACATTGTATGACTGAAACTCAATCATGAACAACTTTGTAACTGTGTATCTCATGATGATTCAATTAAAGAATTTATTTATTAAAAAAATTTCTTGGAGAGCTGCAGAAGCCTGGATCCTGGAGACTGGATTCCTAAGATGATACTTTAAATGGTCTGTGATGGGCCTGGGGCTTAGGGTCTTTGTTTAGTTGATCACATCTGACTGTGTTTAGGGCTTACTCCTGGCTCAGTGCTCAGGAGCATTGTGGAGAGTCTTAGCTAGCCCATATGGGGTACTAGGATCTAACTGGATCAACAACAACAAGACAAGTGTCTTACTTTCCGTACTCCAGCCCTCATCTTTGGGTTGGGATCCCCTGGGAAGGAGGCTGTCTGACAAGTCTCCTGAAGATCTGTCCCAGATGGACTCTAAGGGTAGAAGCATAGAGGTTTGAAGGATCCTCTTAACTCTGTTGCACAGGGAAATTCAACAAACGGGCAGCCCATGGGACATATCAGCTGTGTGTTGGCTGTGGGTTTGGGCATTGAGCATGACCCCCTGGACTGTGGTTAGCATCCCTCCTGTGGGGCAGGGGAGGGCAATACGTGCAGTCTTTTCCTTCCACTTTTAAAAATTAAAAATTTAGGGCGATAGCACAGCAGTAGGGCATTTGCCTTGCACATGGCCAACCCAGGATGGACCAAGTTTAATCCCCGGCATCCCATATGGTCCCCTGAACCTGGCAGGAGTGATTCCTGAGCACAGAGCCCGAAGTAACTCTTGAGCTCCACTGAGTGTAGCCCAAAAACAAAAAATAGAAAAGGAATCAGCCCTGAGTACTGTCGGGTGTTGCCCCAAAAACCAAAATAAATAAAGTTGAGAGTAGTAACTTTGCTTTATAGCATATGTTTCAGATGTGGGGGTGGGGTGGGGTTGCAGTTCAGGCTATGTCTGCAGAACAACATAACCAAGTCTAATTTCATCAATATATACAGACCTATTACCCATTTTTGCCAGTCCTGAGCCCTTCCACTCTGGAAAACACTCGTCTTTTTTTGTTACCTGCCCACACTCCTCAAGCAGTACTTGGGGACTATTCTGGGTGGTAGTTGGTCAATAGAATCATTTAGGGTCATTAATCAGGCCCAGTGATGCTGGGGATCTCCAGGACCACATCTGGTGGTGCCCAGAGGCCAGTAGTGTTGGGTGGAACTAAGGTCTTGGGCCCCTTGATTCCAAGCTATCTCCCTAGCCCTTGCATTCTTCACATTTTTAAAAAGCACATTTTGGTGCCTGTCGTGGAACTCCTCAGTGGCCAGCTGTTCCTACATCCCTTTCCATAGGCTTCCCTGGGAAGCCTACTGAGAGGAGATTAAAAGTAGAACTGGTGGTGAAACAGCTGGTTCTCACAAACAGTAATTCTTCCAGACTCATTAGCTGCTCCCCAAAACATTGAACATTTCGGGGAAATGAGGGTCTGTGTGTGCTAGGAAGGGATGAACATTGGGGAACCCCTATGTACCATCAGAGTTGCTTCACCCTAGAAATGCTGAGAGAGAGCCAAAAAAGGAAAAACTGTGAGAAGCATTTGGGGCTAATGATGTGGAGTGGATGGCATCCCCAGGCACTTAGTCTCATTAGGGGGATGGATCAATGCTGCAGTTGGCCTAGGACACAGCACTCCCTCCCATACCACCACTTCCTTGCAGTCCTGCCTCAGTTTGACTTCTGTGCTCTCCACTTCTTACCATGGTTGTGTAGGGTCCACCTGGCCTTCCTGGCAAGACAGGACTAAAAGGAGAAAAGGTAGGTGCCTCAACTTTCTTCAACCTCTTCTTGCTTGGGGACTTTCAGCATGTTTCTGGGGGGTGCCAGGGAGTTCTCCGCACCAGGGAGGGGCAAACCCAGGTTTCCGAGCTGCAGTGCTGTGATTGCCAGCAGCGCTGCCTGGAAGTCATGGGGAAATCCCAGCCTCCCACACCCAAGGCTGCTGCCCAATTGCCGCCCCCTACTCAGCCCTCTGCTTCCAGAACATCTGTTCCTGAGCAGCCTCCGCTGACCTGTCTTCTCCACTCACAGGGGGAGCTCGGCCGGCCCGGGAGGAAGGTAGGGTACTCTCATATCTGTGTGGGCAAAAGTACATGAGGGTTTGGGGAAGTCCATAGAGTGTCCCCGAATATAGCCTGTCTGCAGAGACCAACAGTGAGTCTCAGTCGAATGTCCCAAGCCTTAAACCTTTTCTCCCTGTCACCCCACAGAGGCCAGATTCCTCAAATGCCCCAACCATGCAGCATGGGATGACACAAACCATTCCTTGAATGAAACTGCTTAACAGCCTGACCACCCAGAAACCAAAAGACTTGTCTTAGGGAGCCAGCTGTAGTCAGTGGGCTTTCCATGAGGTCAAGGGCATTCAGAGTGTTCACAATAAGGAAATCAGGGCTCCAATGGAAATTAGGAAAAGTTGCTTGCTGCAGTCTTAGGAAACTAGACTTGAGCTTAAGAGATTTAGGGTCACATATAGAAATAATCCTTTTTGGGCCAGAGATAGTATGGAGGTAGGGCGTTTACCTTGCATGCAGAAGGACAGTGGTTCCCCGAGCCTGCCAGGAGAAATTTCTGAGCATAGAGCCTGGAGTAACTCCTGAGCGCTGCCAGGTGTGACCCAAAAATCAAAACAACAACAAGTGCAACAACAACAACAATCAAATGAAATAATCTTTTTTTCTGGCTAAATTTTTTTTTCAAGAGTGTTGCTCTTAACCAGAGGCCCAAGCAAAACCCTGTCAGGAACTTTAGGGTACAGATGACACCAGCAAAGAATTCTGTGGTTGATTGGTGATGTCTGCCTGGCATATAAGCACCAAGTCTAGCTACCTGTAGATTTGCCAGCCAATGGGATCTCTGTGGTAGAATGGGGCCTGTACCCCTCCCTAGAGAGACTTCCTGTCAAGTGGGTCAGTGCATGCAGAGATCAAGATGAATTCCAAGTCCCTCTTGCTTCTGCAGGCTTTGTTCTTCCAGTGTTCCGGGCTTGTGCTGGACAGAGAGCAGAGGCAGATAGGTGGTGAATAAATTAAGGGTGTATCCTCTAAAACAGGGGTCTCAAACTCAATTTACCTGCAGGCCACAGGAGGCAAAGTCGGGGTGATCCTTGAGTGCAAAGTCAGTAGTAAGCCTTGAACATTGGGAGGTGAGACCCAAACAACTAAAACAAAGCAAAACAGAAAAAGAATCCTCTAGGGCAGGGCCACAAAATGTTGTACGGAGGGCCGTTTGCGGCCCACGGGCCTCGAATTTGAGATCCCTGCTCTAAAGGAACTCAGGAAAGCAGAGAAACTGCAGGGGCTGAGGAGGAAGCTCAGTGTGGGCATAGGGACCAGATGACAAGCCAACCTCCCTTCATGTCTTGAGAAGCTGTGAGCACCACAGGGCCTGTCCCTGAGATGACAGAGCTTGTCAATTGGCCTCAGGAAGGCAAATAAAGTGTGTGGTCTGTGAATAGAGGCCATATTTGTAGGATAGGAGTAAATATCACAAAGGAAGGTAGCAGAAAGGGGTTAACATGTTGTTCAAATATCTGGTCTCTGTTCCTCAACCCCCTGCCTTACTTTATATCACCGCCTTAGCAAGAATCCAGTGGAACACAGGAGACATTCAAGTGGATGGAGGTAATAAAGACAAAGTCCAAATGCAAACTGAGATGTCTAAAATCCCTTCCTCACCACCAGCATCTCTTGACTAGTGGACACATGTGTGTGGACACCCCTTAGTAATAGAGTAACACACCAGATTTTCCTTTCCTTTCCACCCCTCGCACTCTGTAGCTCAACTTTCTTCCTAAGCTCTTAAGTTGGGGAAAGAAAAAGGATGCAGATCTTGGGAGCTTTCATGGAGGTGCCAGATATCCCACTAGACCCCATAGAAAAAGTCTTATTCTCTGCAAGGAGAGAAACACCCCCTTGTTCTGACTTTTGTTCTTCCCTTTTGAAGGGGAGACCTGGCCTCCCGGGTGTTCCTGGTGAACGTGGACCTCTGGGCGGGCCTGGCCCTGAAGGACCCAGGGTAAGTATGGCATGTGCTCATGGCTCATGTGAGGACTTGAAACACATTTCCTAGGGACAGGGAGAAAAAAGAGGAGAATGAGGATGGCCACAAGGACCCAAATCTCCCCTTGCATTGCAAGACTGTGATTAGCCAACAACTTTGCTTTGTGGGGTCAGACCACTCTTGGACCACTCTTGGTCAGAAGTTCTGGCTTTTACTTGGTCCTGAGAGTGAGCATGTCACTTTGTGGTGTAGAGTGGACTTGTATATGGAATCCGTTTGGCCTGTAGTTAAGATCAAGCAAGGGTTGGAAGATTGAGGGGTGCAATGATTGGAACCCTGTATTTGGGATTTGCCAAGGAAAGCCCTTTCCTAAGTCTGGTGATGAAAAACTAGTCCTTCCACAACCACATCTGCTGACATGAAGATTGCAAAGCAAGGCAGGTGAATGCTACTGAGACTATTCCTGAATTTTTGTTCATTCTTAACATCATACATGTTTATACTGGAGCTCAGGGGCCATCAGGGCTGCACTATGTAATCATGCATTGCCAGGAAATGAGCCAGGGTTGGCTGCATGTAAGACATTGCCTTGGGGCTATAGTATATCAAGTAGGACATTTGTCTTGCATGCAGCAAAACTAGTTTCTAGCCCTTGTATCCCTTATGGTCTTCTATGTACCATGAGAAGTGATTTCTGACTATAAAGCCAAGAGTAACCACTGATTACCGAGCACCATCAGGTGTGGTCCAAAAACAAAAAGAAATGTACAAAACAAAACCACTCCTGCACTTTCTCTTGGTACACTTATTTCTTTCAAAAAACCAAGTAACAGCTTATGGAATTGTGGCTGGGATAACTGAGGAATGGAATTTATGATTTTTATTAACTCAACCTTAAATTAAAAAGCCTTAATTTGGCTATCTGAAAGACATGTAAACAAGTTTTGAGCGACTTTTATGTTTGAGTCTGTATTTTAAAATGATACATTTTAATGAAATCTCAATGCAGATCAAGTATTTTGGGTGAAAGCTAAACACTTAAATAGAGACATAATCTACATGTAAAAGCCACAACAGGTTTTGGATATTTTATTATGATGTGAAATGTATTAATAATGTCATAGTAATTACTTGTTGACATAATGTAGATTATGTTAATTAAATGCAATAAAATGGGTCATTAAGATTAAATTCACCTGTTTTGTTGTAATTTTAATATGAATGCATAAGAATGGGCCAGAGAGGTAGCATAGCTAAAAGGACATTTGCCTTGCATATCATAGACCTGGGTTCCATCTTGGCATCCTATATTGTTCTACCAGGAGTAATTCCTGAGTGCAGAATCAGAAGTAACTGAGCACTGAAGGGTATGGCCCTAGCCCAGATCTCCTCCAAAAAAAAAAGTGAGTGCTAAAAGAATGTAAAGATAAGCACTTGATTGATTAGTGTAGAAAGTTTCTTAGTTTTATTGGTTTTTTTTTTGGGGGGGGGAAGGGGAATACCCAGTGGTTCTCAAGGATCACTCTTGGCAGGATTCTGGGGGACCATATGAGGAGCCTGATGAGGAAAAATGTCTTAAATGTTTTTAGGTCATATATATTTTAATCTTTTCTTTTCCAAAAGACTGCCCCATTTTAGAATTCTAACCTGCAAACAGAAACCCTTGAGAGAAGAGCGGGGAGCCACAGAGACAAGAGGCCTTAGACAGTTAGCTCGAATTAAGATAAGCAAGTTCTGCTCTCACAGCTCCCAAGGACAGCAAGCCTGGGAGATAAAGACTTGGGCATGTGGGATCAAGACCCATTTATGCTTACTATTATTTTATAGCTGCCACTTTAAGTAAGTTTTAAGTTTTATAGGATATATGTATATCAATAAGTTAAGTTAGCCGTTAAGTATTCTTATAATTATTGCTAATAATTATAAGCCTAGAGTGATTTCAGCAGTACCAACCAGAGGGGGCACTCGGTGCCAGAAAACCTAACTCACATGCTTCTGAGGCTGACGTATGTGCCACTCTGTACAAAGGAATCTAACAACGAGCTACATTTGAACCTTGAGTTTTAGCGATCCCCTTTCTTCTCTGTAACTAACAAGACCAGGTTATTCCCATCCTGGCCCACTGTGGTAAGCTGATACCTGCAATATGTAACACTGGGGTTGATAAGTTTTAATGACCATCTCTTTGTTCATTGAATATGTTTCTTCTAAGTTATGATGTAAAGATGCACAAACTGCGCCTGCAAGAAATGATAACTCTGTTCCTTTAAGAAATGATCTATATAAACCTTGCTCAGACAAAGCTTGAGGTCTTTGCTTTGGGATCTGCCCCAGGCACTGATCCTGGATTCAGAATAAAATCTCATCCATACTCTTGCATGGTCTCTAAGTCATTCCTTGGAACTCTCGGGGCGCCCTGAGGATGGGGATTTTTCCCAGACCCTAACAGTGCCAAGGATCAAATCTGGATCGATCACATTCAAGGAAAAGCTCTCTCTCTGGCCCTTAGAGTTTTATATAAATATCGATATTTCTGGGATTTCCCACTATAAATCACTGAGAGAAGTGGCATGGCCCACCCTGAGCCTTAGCTTCTCAATAACAACCCCAGGGCTGCAGAGCTGCTCCTCAGGGGAGAGAGAATGAATGCAGGTGCCTGAAGCTCCCTTCCCAGGTGAGGTGCGAGGTGGATGAAATTCTTTGGGGTGCTCTGAGAGCCTAGCCCCTGTCCTCTCCCCAATCCTCTCAGTCCTCTTTGGAAAAAGGCCAAGCATTCACTCCTCCATTGATTGTATCCAGTCACCGTTTCATTTGAAGAGGTCCCTCTTTACTTCTGTAATCCCCAATTTCCACATTGTGTGGGAACCACAAATGTGTGGTTCCTGGGAATGAATAAGGAGTGTTTGAAGTCCCCAAAGTCACAAGCTGGACCCCATGCTCATCCAACCCCATCCTGGCTTGGTTTCTCTGGGCATGTCACTATGGTTCTTTCTGTGTTTCTCATCCCATAGGGTGAAAAGGGTGACCCGGGCAGGATGGGCTTGCCAGGCTCCAGAGGACCAGTGGGCTCCAAGGTCAGTGAAGTGCCCGACTTTCTGCTAAGACT
>PVKC010038772.1:0-12610 GCA_004027635.1 Crocidura indochinensis
TCTATCTACTGTTCTGGTACTCTATCCCATATGACTGAGAAAATATACTCAGAAATTCTAAAAGTGTCAGGTAAAATCATGTCAGGAAATCATTTAAATAAGATTTATGTGGAAATTAAAGCTTCATTATCAACTACTAGTGAAGAGTTTTTAATTTTTAAAATGGTGATGGACCTCATATAGTGCTTTTATTTCACTGAGTACTTTTAAGAATCAATGTCAGTATTCCTTTAATGTGCTCATAATTTTGCTGTTATGGTTACATGATGTCATGAATAGCTGAGACTTTAGCACTTATTAACAGTCATTTGTGCTTGCTATTTGTTTAACAAGTAATTTGAACTGTATAATTAATTTTAGAAGAAACTAACATGACATTTAAATCACAAATTCTGTAATTTCCAAAATGATTTCCTATTAAACGGCATATTTTCTTCCCTATGCTGACTAGACATGTTTTAAAAGCTCCGTGAATGTTTCATTTTTAAAGAACATTCATCTTAGGAGAAAGAAATAAATCATTCCAATTTCATAAATCCTGGTCATAAAATTAAAGACAAGTACATTAGAGAATACATATCTTTCAGTCCATACAAATCCATTTACCATACTCTTCCTAAATATCTTTTTCGTTTGTACAATTTGTCTTTTCATTTCTTTATTTATACGAGTCCAACCCAGTAATCAAAATCTTAATACTATCATGATCTTAGAGATATAATGATAATCAAAACATGTCCATAATATTCTTCTATAGATTCTATTTTTTTTTTTGTGGTTTTTGAGTCACACCTGGCAGTGCTCAGGGGTTACTCCTGGCTCCATGCTCAGAAATTGCTCCTGGCAGGCACGGGGGACCATATGGGGCACCGGGATTCGAACTGATGACCTTTTTCATGAAAGGCAAACGCCTTACCTCCATGCTATCTCCCGGGCCCCAGATTCTATTTTTTCTAAAAAATATGAAATGCTTCACGAATTTGCATATCATCCTTGTTCAGGAGCCATGCTAGTCTTCTCTGTATCATTCCAATTTAAGTATATGTGCTGTTGAAATGAGCACTTCTATAGATTATTTTAAGTGTTGCTGAAGAGAAACTCTCCTTTCCTGCTGTTGTAACTGTTTATTTAACAATACTTTTTGAATGTTTTCTAGTACTAGTCAGGGAAAAATGAGTACCCAGTGAGATGTGGTCATCTACAAGAGATTTCTGTGCAAAAAATACTATTGGCACCAATCTCTGGTCTTGATTTATTCAGGAATCTCATATTTGGGACTTTTCACCTTCATTCTTAGCTCTTCTCTTTCTTGCATGTTAAATATTTTGTGCTGTCTGTAACATTAGTTGGATCTACCTGTGACAAATGACCTGATTTCTGAGAGGTGATTCCACAAACCACACCCACCTCTAAGGAGAAGTAATACAGACACAGTAGTGGAATATAAATTAGATGCACTAAATATTTTACTCTTTGATCCATGATCTTTATGACTGACTCATGTTTAATATTTAACCTAGAGTACAAAAAGTGGCATTAAATAGGTTTCTGCTACTTGATTTTTAAATAATCATCAGATATAATATTTTTAATTAAACCAGTATCTAAGAATAGTATACTTTACTACATATCTGAGTTCTGTGAATAGTCTATAAGCAAATGCTATTGCATTCTCATCATATAGATTATGATGTATAATCTCTCTGACAGTGTTGCCAATTAAAATATGTAAGTACTAAAGTGTAAAAATATATTAAGAAAACTAAATTGGTAGCTATCAGTACTTAAATATACCCAGGGTACTTAAATGGATCAGTAAGTAAAGACATAATTGTTTACTCCTCCATCAATGCCACTTAACAAGAAAGAGCTCTTAAGGTTTGAGTTGTGCTACATTTATATCTGCCAACTTCAGTAGCTACATAATCGGATTAGCAACTAAGGGAATCTAAAAGAGATGAAAAAGGTTCCAACAACCTAATGTGACTAAACTATTTCTATTGCAAACATAGTAGCAATGATAAATTCACAAATGTAAGTAGTTAGTTAAAAGTGGTCACCTTTGAACCAGCTTTAGCATTGCAATTTTGTTTTTGGTTATATTTTCCTTTTTCACATTGTTTGAACAAGGAAAGATTTATAATCTTCTTAGGGAGATCTGTATGAGAAGACTTGGAAACTTCTTCCAAGCAATCAAACAACTCACTTGTCTGAAGTTACTTAAAAAATATCATTTCAGAGGCTAGATTATATGAGAGTCAACATGTTATGAATTAAGAATAGTGAAATTTTATTTAGTTAGAATTTTCTCAGATTTCAGCTCTATGTATTGGACTTTTCAAATGACCCTGTAGGAGAAAATTCTTTGGGGATTAATTAGTTTCTGTTAGTATTTTTCATAAGAACTAAAAATATTATGAGCAACCTAAATTATTGATAATATGTGATTAGCCAGTGTTCTAATTTCTTTGTATTTTATGTGGTTTGAAATTTTATTGACAAAAACAGTAATAATTATGTTAATTACATTTACTTATTTATGTTTTTAATAATAATAGCTTTAAACATCATGGTTACAAACATGTTTGTAGTTGAATTTTAGTCATAAGAAATAAATCCCCTTTTACCAGTACAACCTTCCTGACATCAATGCCTCTCATCTCCTTTCTCTCCTACCCTCTGTTTGTCTTTGAAATAGGAATAACTACATTAAAATGATTATATTTAATGTACAGTATGAAAAATTTGCAAAGTAAATATATAATTATGATTGCATTATCATAAAATAGTTTTATAAATTTTAGAGATAATTATGAGTTCATTACTTTTTATGTAAGGAAATTTAAACATCTTTATCATTTTTTAATTTTTTTTTGGTTTTTGAGCCACACCCGGTGACGCTCAGGGGTTACTCCTGGCTATGCGCTCAGAAGTTGCTCCTGACTTGGGGGACCATATGGGAAACCGGGGGATTGAACTGTAGTCCGTCCTAGGCTAGCGCAGGCAAGGCAGGCACCTTACCTCCAGCACCACCGCCCTGCTTTTATCATTATTTTTAAAATAGCAAGTAATGTGGCTAGAAGTATTGCTTTTCTGATTAAAGGAATCACATGTTTATATACCTCAGCAAATTTGGCATTCTGACACAAACTATCATCCTGGTAATCAAGAGAAGATAACAAAAAGTTCTCTTATGAAAATGTATGTGATAGATATTTCACAACCAAAAACTAAGCAATAGTCTTGAAATTGTTGGAAACAAGTCTTAAGATCTCTACTATTTATGAATTTTGTCTGCATTAACTTGACCAAAAAAAGAAAATCAGAAAATACAGATGAGAGAAAAATTAGCTCAAATAATTTAATATTACAATTAAAATTAAATATGATCAAAACATCTTTGTCCAAATAATGGTCCATATGGAAAGAATTTTGACTATATGGAATTGCATGTTCTGATCTTTTTTTTTAATAAAAAGACTAAATAACTGAAAAGTAAATACAGATTTAAACCCCAACCTGCTATTAATATAAACTTGAGTCTTATTCAATGATAAGTGTTTTAACAGCTATCTCTAAGATTTTTTTATTCATTCATTTTTGGGGGTCACACCCAGTGACTCTCAGGGTTTACTCCTGACTATGTGCTCAGAAATTGCTCCTGACTTGGGGGACAATATGGGACATGGGGGGATGGGACAGTGGTCTGTCCTAGGCTAGCGCCAGCAAGGCAAACACCTTACGGCTCCACTCCACCACTCCAGCCCCCCCATTTCTAAGATATCGCATAAGATATTATTTAAATGATTAATAATGGAGTATTTATTAATAGGAGAGTTAAAGTCAACCTTGCTTGCTACTGATTTGAGTTTGATTCTCAGCATATTTTATAGTTTTCTTAGTCTGCCAGGAGTGATTCTAGAAGTATAGAACCCAGAGTAACCCTTAAGCACCAATGGGTGTAGCTCCTCAAACAAACAAAAATATAACATTAAAGGTAGAGCTTTAAAAGTATATTTGTCTTTAAGTATCTTTCTTACTTAACCCTATTTCAAACCCTGATGAGTATTTTTATATAAAGCACATTCCACTTACTATATAGATGAAAATTATTAAAACTGTCAATCACTAAAAGAATTTAAGCTATAAATTCAGTGCTATGAGGATTGCAATAAAATGCAAAATTAAATGTGCTGAATTTTTCTGATTTGTGATTGATTTTTCAGAAGTAGCAAATAAATATGGCTTTTATCACTCTAAAAAGATTTTCAAAAAATTCATGAAAGTGGGGCCAGAGTTGGTAGCACAGCAGTTGAGTGTTTTTGCCTTGCATGCAGCTGTCTCAGGATGGACACAGTTCAATTCCAGGCACCCTATCTGGTTCCCCGAGCCAGGAGCAATTTCTTAGTGCAGAGCCAGGAAGTAACCCCTGAGTACTGCTGGGTGTGGCCCAATAACCAAAAAAATGAAGAAAAAAATGGAGGTCATATAAAATGCTGGAGAATGCTCCTGCATTTTCTGCAAATTTGATCATGAAAACTTAGTACTGATATTAGTATTTCCTAATAAGGGTATTGTCACGCACATTTAACCTGGAGCAAATGTTTGTGCTTATAGTTTCACTGAGTAATATAAAACATATACGTCCTGTGTTTTGTAAATATATTTACATATATTTTATTTTTCCTAATGTGGTCATAACAGATGTTACTCTAGCGACCACATATATATTGAGATCAAGCTCAGTACTTTTGCATTAAAAAATACACTTCAGTCTTCTGAACATTTATAAACATATGCCATCATTTATCTTCTGTTTTACAATACAGTTCAAGTAACTCTTCATATTTTATTTATTTTGGCAATATTTCATATCATTTTGCTTAAGAAATCCAATATCCTCGCTATTCTAGAACAGTAATAATAGTGCTTGTCTTATAAGATAGTAGCATATTAATAAAAGAAACAATAGATAAGATACCCAACATAGCTAAAGATTCATTTATCTTTAGACCTTAATCTGATTAATACTCTCTCGCGTATGAGAGAATTGATTACCAGGAGGATACAGAAGGTATAAAAATATTTCAGATAATTCTCCATGTGAAAATTTAAATGAGATCCTTCTTGGGATGTCGAGTTTTAGAATTATTCTTCATTTAAATTCTTATGTACTATGTTTAGCAATCATGTGTGTATGTTTGTATATGAGTTGTGTGTGTGTGTTTGCTACAAAAAATTGCACAGAATGGTGGTTTAAACAACAGGTAATTATTTCCTCATAGGCTTCCAGCTCTTAGCTGAGTTTGCAGCATTCTCTTTCACGTGACCACATATTACTATCCTCACTGTAGTTGGTTTCTACTTCCCTCTTTTTGGAGACTGGGTGCATTCGTTAAGACATAAAGCTTGGGACCCGAGAGATAGCATGAAGGTAAAAGCGTTTGCCTTGCATGCAGAAGGAAGGTGGTTCAAATTCTGGCATCTCATATGGTCCCCCGAGCCTGCCAGTAGCGATTTCTGAGCTTAGAGCCAGGAAGTGCCCCTGAGAGCTGCTGGGTGTGACCAAAAAACAAAACAGAACAACAACAAAAATGGGCCGAGAAACTCCCAGGCCTTTCTTGGTATGTGGGACACGATACAGGCACACTTAGAGAGTATTTTGATCCCTGTTATCTTTCATTACCCACATTTGGTCTCTTTGTAAAATATTCCTTTAATTGGCTAATGGAAAGAACATGAAAAAGAATCAAGTCAAGCCTCAGGGTCAGAGTGACAACTCCCTAATCTTCTGGCCAGATTAGTCTACAACTATCTTTTTGCCTCATCATCCTGAGGGTCCAGAATGCTTCATTTCCACCTCCATTCTGTAAAGGGTTCTCAGTCTAATGGGGTAATCATGACTAAACAAGTCAAACGCTCACTTCTATTTGGAGCTTATGGGGTGACACGGTTCATATGAAAACCATGTGAATTGTGGTTTCGTTCATGGTCTCTTCCATAATATTTGTATTTTCAGTTTAAAAGATAGGGAGCTCCATTGATATCCCCAAATCTCATGGGAGTGAGATGGAAGCACACGGGCAGATGGGACAGAATTTCAGAGTCAGAAAGACATTGAAAGAGATCAGTTGGGGTCCTGGAACCACAAATAAAACCTTCAAGTTCTGCAATGGCGTGTAATATAGGTTTTATAGATGCAAAACAGCTTAGTGAAGCTCTCAGATGCAAAATCTTAAAGGATTTTTGGCAGTTATTTGATTTTTGTCATAAACAGATAAAGATTGACTATTATTTCATATATTTAGAGTTAAAAAAGTAAAATTAATATTAACCTGATTGGTTTGAAAATTACAGATGCCTATTGCATATTCCATATGTATTTTCATAATTTGAATTAAAGTTACTTGAAAAGTTACATAAAAATGTACAGAATTAACTATTGTTTTAGGGATTCCTTGATTAGAAAAATCATAGTACATAAGGTAATATGTGATAGAAATGTTTAAGATTTAATTTAATGATGCATAGCTATACATCAACTGCCATATTATTGTAAAAGTAACTAATTATTGTTTTTTATTTACATAAACTAAAATATAAGCGTTTTAGTTAAGTAAAAATATTACAGAAGAAAAATTTCAATAATAAAACTGAATGTTCTATTTAGAATAAAAGTGACCCCATATTGTATTATTATAATATAAAATTCATAATAAATCTTAATACATTTATCAGGGCATCTTTAATCTAGTTTTCCCAAGAAGAATCCTTACAATCTTAATTTCATGTACTTTTCTTATAGCACATGAAATGGCAGTGTTCAAGAATGCTGTGCACCACACACAGTCTACCAATAAATAAATCATTCTTATTTATAGTATTAGAAAATTAAAAGAACCCAATCATTTTAGTAAATATTGGAATATTTATATTTTATAGAGAACCTTAGGAATGTTATTTGTGAAGTTTTCTTTTATATACTTTTTTGTGCTTGTTTTTTTGGTTTTATGACCACACATGGTAGCGTTTAGGGCATTATTCTTAATTCTGTGCTCAGGGGTCACTTCTGTTCGGTTTAAGGAGTGCTGGAATTGAACTCTGCTTGGCTGCTTGCAAGACTATCTCCTTATAACACAGGACTGTCTTTCTAGTTCAGTTTCTTAAAGTGTCCTGCTTCTGTTATGTCCAGTTCAATCTAGTTTCTTAACTGAGTATTTGTCTAAAGCTCTACATTATAGACATTTTTTTCCTTAAAAATTTGGACAACATGAATTAGAAAACTTTTAATGAGTTTCACTGAATTCTAAAAGAAAAAGTGTAGGAAAATTTCATTTACAGAGAGAACCAATTTTATTTTAGCTTCTTTGTCTTATCTTTAATAAGTAAATTGATAGGAAGACATTACTGTTCAGATTGATTTCAAATTGATATTTAATGGCCTATGTTAAAAAGAAAAATGTGCCTGATTAAGAAAAGTGGTCCTTTTAAAGCAACGTGCGCATTCTAATTTATTATATAGAGGATTTCTGGCAAGATTTGCAAGACAATACTATTTTGAAGCTTAAATGCATGTCTCAATTCACTGTGTTTGAAATATACTAACAGTCAAGTTACATCACAGTTACCAGAATTCAGTCTTTGAAGAAATAAATTTTGAATAAAGATAAAAATATGAAATAAAAAATTTAAGCTGTCACAGATAACAATGAATAAAATAAATTCTAATAAGTTTTCTTATTTTCTTACATTGTTTTTATTAATTTAATGTATATATTCATCATATTATATTTTTTAATCCTTTAAACTTGAGTAATTTTATTTCCCCACTCTATTTTACTGTCATATTAACTGTAACTCATGATTCAGTTTCTCATGGTTGTGTAAACCATGAGAATTGCCTGGTCATCAGAATGAAAGGAGATTAATTAATACTTTTTATTATATAATTAATAATTGTGTGACTTAGCTTTCTATAGATGTTATTCTCTTGTCAATGCAATTCAACTTGCTTTTAAATCTGGGCTAATAGTTTCTAAGAAAAACTGCAAAATACATTAATTTTAAACAGGATATATTTTTGATTGTTAAGAACAATAGAAACCATCTTATCTTGGTCTGTTAGCAATGGTCAGTGTAAAGCATTGAATTACTTTGGGAGACTTAGGAAGATTTAACTGACTTGTTTTGCAAATGTCCTTCGTTGAAATTAGAGAACAGTAAAGGATTTCCCAACTACACTAAAGAAGGCTTTTGTAATATTGATTAAAGTAGACCTTTTATGTAACACGATTGGTGCAGGGCCAATATGACCATTAGATATTTATTGAGCTTCCATTTTGGAAAAATATAGATTAAGAAATATTGGTGAGGAGCTGTCTAACCCTTCCCCCAACTTCCTGTCTATCTTACCTGGATGAGAAGGTTCTGTGGTTGTTAACAAAGGGGTTGCCTCAAGGGGGTGAGCAGAGAAAACAGAGCAGATTCAGCAGGAAGAGGCAGGAGGTAGAATGGAGAGAGATGAGAGACAGCATGGATGCACAGGAAGCAAGAAAGAGGTTGTTTAGCTTAGAAGTCAGTTGATATGCACATGGCTGTTAGCTTCTAAATAAAGCTGGATGTCTCCTGAAATCTGACTGCTGTAGGTCATTTCTTCTGTCATCCTGATACTTACAGACCTGCTAAGCTGTAAGGGTAGCAGTCCCCCAGGTGGCTTGATAAAGGCATCAACATCCATCCATGCACATCTTGGACTTTATGATTAATATTTAATACAACAGGGCTGGAGAAAAGTAAAGTATGTAGGTATTTGCCTTGTACATGGTCCATATAGGTTCGATTCATGTAATCCTATATGATTCTCTGAACACAGTCAGAGCACTTTGAAGCACAGTCAGAACCAACCACGTGAACCCAGAACCAAGAGTTTCCTCTGAGCACTGCTACGTTTGACAGCCTCCCCACCCCACCCCCAAAAAGAAACGTTGGTGATAACAGGAGAACATGCTAGAGAGAAAACATATTTCTTCAGGATGGAAATAAGCAAGGAAACAGAGATAAGCAATATACTTGTTTAAGAGAGAACATGTGCTTGAAGGGCAAGTCCAAATACAACCCAATTTCCAACCAAAAAATACTTTGTATCATATATCAACAAGTTGTTCCATAAAATCAGTTAATGTAAGGATTGATATATTTGTATTTTGAGAAAATGCCCATTAAAAATTAATGAGAACATTCAATTTCCCTTTTTAATTTTGGTTCATGCATTAGTTATGATGATGAAGGAAATAGAGTTAAATATCCTACTTGGCACAAACACATCTAAGGTGTTAGGATATGTTTTAGTTATGGGATTCTGGTTGCTATCAAACTCATCAGACAGAAATAAGAATATCCGAACACTAACCATGGTCCTGAAATAAAGATGAATCAAAGCTCAGGGGACAAAAGAGAAAAAAGACAAAGAAAACAATCAAACAAATAAAAGACAAGCAAAAACATTTACAAAAACATTTTTACAAATTTAAATTTGTGCTAATTTTTTAAAAATTTTTTTGCTTAGGCACAGTAAAAATTGGGGAGATTAGAAAGGGAATTCCCCTGACCTAAGAGATACAAAGCCAGCAACAATAGAATCGATACCCAATGTACAACAGGCTAGACACAGAAGGGACCACTTATACTAGCAGCCTGGGGGGCAAAGGAGAGGCGATATGGGATGCATGCTGGGAACAGAGGTGGAGGAAGGACAACATTTGTGGTGGGGAATGCCCTTTATTCAATGTCACAATGTACCTGGATCCCACTTTGGTCAAAATACAAATTATTAATATATATAGAAAAAGAAATAAAATTTCATTATACCCAGGAGAATAGCAGGCAATATAATGCATGTGTATCTATATATGCATACATATAAAAATGAATATGTGTGATTTATCCAATCATACTAAAACAAATTTACTGGGGGAACTTTTAAGAACACAATGCCTTTATTTTTGTTAAAATAGTTTAAATCTTTCTACTCCCCACCTTTTGTGCTTTTTATAAAAAAGAGTATACTTTCTGCTCATTTTCTAATTAGTCATATGCTATATCCTACAGAGACTGTATTTAAGGTATAATATGTTTTTATTTCTTAACATTAAGACCCTCTAGACTGTCAAGTAATTGTAACTGGTTCCCTAACTCCAACATCTACTTACATCATTTATCATTCTCTAAGGGATAATGTCTACATTTTGACCAGTAATAAGTATATAGATATGCAAATCTGAGTGCTCTATATAAAAAAGATAATTGATGTGTTCTAATATATAAAATTTTTTAGGGATTGGCCTTATGCATAGAAATTTTCAGAAGCCAATATTATTAATTTTTATTGTGATTCAAAGTGAATTACAAGTTTTTCAGAGTAATATTTAAAGTACATAGTGACATTGAATCAGGGGTATTCCCACCACCAGTATTGTCCTCCTTCAAATCCTGTTCCCAGCATCCTCTTTCTTTGCCCCACCCATCCTCACAACTTCTAGTATAACTGGTCACCTCTGTGTATAGTTTGTTGAAGTGTTGAAGATTGGGTTTCGATTCTTTTGTCTTTGACTTTGGTTTGGTGTTTAAGTCTGATTATTTTTTATTTCTGCTCAATGTTCATACAACTGTTTGATTTTTAAATAAAAAGTATATATTTACCAACTTTTAGAGAAAATGAAAATAACCATGTAATTATGTCATATTATTGATTTTATTTATTCATTTAGTCACATAAGTGACTTTTATGAAACCATGGAAAAACTTGATTTTATTTTTAAGGTTAGTACTATTGACAGCAATAATTTTGAATTTCCTGAAATGGTACCTTTCTTTAGGCACATTCAGTTTATTTTACCTTTCTCAAGAAATATTTTTTAAATATTTTTAGTCACATCTTGTATCAGTAGCAGTTGAAAACCTAGAGAATTGAATTCCTTATCATTTAGCTTCTAAACTTACTTTTGAATATGTCCATTATTTTTTCTTTCCTAAAGTTTCTTTGAAAATTTACCTAAAACTGAGATACATAGAAATATACTTTGTAATAACTTGGGTACTTGTGTTAACTTCATAAAACAGTAGCATATATAGGAGCTCTGAACCCATCATCTCAAATTGACTAAAAAGTATAGAGTTTTCACAGTCTCAAATATCCTAAAAACTCTTGGAAAAATATGAGGTGAAAAATATTGTGTTTTTATTATATATACTTCCTGATTGTCTTTGGGGTATAATTTTATTAACAGAAGATTTCAAATTTTGATTATCAAAAATTCCTGTTCTAACTCTATTTTACGTTATTTATTTATTTATTTATTTATTTATTTATTTATTTATTTTGGTTTTGGGTCAGACCTGCCAGCACTCAGGTGTTACTCCTGATTCTATGCTCAGAAATTACTCCTGGAAAGCTCACAGGACCATATGGGATGCAGGGATTCGAACCACCGACCTGCATGCACGGCAAATGTCCCACCTCCGTGCAATCTCTCCGGCCCCTCTGACTCTATTTTAAATATCCTACCATTGCAGTTTCCAAATTGTATAATATCTAAACCAATGTAAAATTAATGCAATTATTTTGAAACAAGAGACATTTTGAAATTTTGAATTTCATTTACATACAATTATGTGTTTATTATTCATTTATAAAATATTTATTTATGAATATATATATATATAATTTGGTTTTTGGGTCACACCCGGCAGTGCTCAGGGGTTACTCCTGGCTCCATGCTCAGAAATTGCTCCTGGCAGGCACGGGGGACCATATGGGGCACCGGGATTCGAACTGATGACCTTTTGCATGAAAGGCAAATGCCTTATCTCCATGCTATCTCCGGGCCCCGAATATTATTTTTTATTTAAACAAAATTATTTTGGAATAAGAAAAAAAACTGTTTTCAGTGAATAAGTTCACTGTTACCTTACATCTCAGATATAAGCACCATAACTATACATATTGGAAAACCAGACCTATCAGAATAAAAAGATAACGATGTTCCTAATTGATTATGTTTTGTTTTATGAATGTTGCTCATCATTTCTTCCACAATATCTGCAAAATACATCTTTATCAAACACTGTGGGCAGAATCCATTTGTGAATGAGCAAATGCAAAATGCATTAGCAGGATTTCAAAGCAATTAACAGAGAAGACAAAACAATGCATCCAGTCTATAATGCAATCACTTAGCCATTCACAGCTGAGCTGTATTGAGAAGTGACATCAGATCCTTTGGAAGGAAAAGAAGAGGCAAGCAGAGGTGTAGATTGATAACACCTCATTCCTTTGCTGACCAATTTTGTTTAATAATGAACTCTATCACAAACCCTCATTAAAAAATGAAAATCACTGGGTAAATTTTGCAAGTTTGCTTGGATGAGGGATGGGAGTATCTTAGAGGAAATTACCTTTTCATTGCTGATACAAATTAAAAAGAAAAAAAAATCTCCTGTTTTATCATTGAGACTATCAAGTGCAGTGATACTGAGACTCTCTTGTGAACAGGGACAAGTTTTAAATAAAGCCAAGTCATTAGTAGATCAGGAACATCCCCAGTTGGGATAA
>PVKC010038773.1:0-12674 GCA_004027635.1 Crocidura indochinensis
AAAGATGCAGCATCAAAAAATTATTCAGAATTTATGTTGCCAGTAACATAAACATTATTTATTTGAATAAAAAAAGAAGGTAGTTTTTTAGGAGGTGCTGGGTGATTTTTTTGGACAAGGACATAGTAGGCCTATGTATGGTAAATTAAAAATAATGTTACTAAAATCTTTGTATCTTGTTTCCTATTTGGAGTTTTGGCAGATGACAATTTTCAATCTGAAATATAAATTTAAATGAGGAGTATGAGTCAACTTTTAATTTTACTTAAGAATAATTATTTAATAGAAATTAAGATTAATTATATGCCAATGTTGCTGTGAATTACTAAAACACCTCATTCATTTCATTAAACATTCCACCCACCGGAACTTTTAAGAACTATGTAAGTGTTTCCAATGTCTTACTATGCTCAAATATAACAAAACATTATCCTTTTGGAGTCCTCTAAATTAAAACATTATACTTTAATTGACTCTATTCAGGATAGTCAATAATAATAGGTTAGTGATTCATTATTGAAGGAGTTAGTCTTTGATTATCAGCTACTGAAAGAAAAAAGAAAAGAGAATGTGCTACTTAATAATAGTTGCAAAGTGGCAGGATAGATAGCATGGAGTTAGGGCATTGCCTTACATTCAGAGGAATGGTGGTTCGAATCCTGGCAACCCAGGTCCCCCATGCCTACCAGGTGCGATTTCTGAGCACAGAGCCAGGAATAACCTCTGACTGCTGCTACAAGTGACCCAAAAATCTAATAATAATAATAATAATAATAATAATTGAAAGTTCAGCATAATCTGTTACCTTTCTATAACATAAAACAACTACATGAATTTTACAATTGATTAATGACTTTAAAACTATTTTTAATGTTTTTTTTTGCATCTTTTCATCTTAGGGTAAAAGTACAATCCTTTTTCCTTAAAGTGTTATTTTCTTTCTTAATTTAGTTAATATTAATCATCAATGAGAAGTTGGTTCATGTTCTGTTTTTTTAACCAAAGAAGAAGTTAAGATTTTTAGTCACACATAAAGATGTTCAGTGCTTTCTCTAGGCTTTATACTCGGGGATTCTTCCTGATGGTTTCATGGGACCATATATGATGCTGGGGATTGAACTTGGGTCAACACTATCTCTCTGGCTGCAGTGCAATTCTGGTTCAAATTAATCTTCAAAAGTGTAACCCCAAACTTAATTGTATCCCATAGATTGACTTTGCTTTTTCTTTTTTTTTTGAGTCTTAATCCTACCACATCCTGATGCATTTCTAATGTGGGAAATTTGAAATTTACCTGCTTATTTCTAAGTATTATTGAGTTATTGAGTTAACTATCTTTAACATTGTCTTCTAGATTTTTTTCTTTAAGAAATATTTCTTTACTTGTTAACTTACTCTCTGTCCCATGTGTGACTTTTTGAAGAAAATAGAGCTCTTGTAAATGTTATTAATAAAGAGAGATCACATTGGAAAAGTGTTTGCCAATAGTAAACTATTTTTGATATCCTTAGATAAAATCACCATGGGAAGACAGACACACCTAAAGATCCTTCCTAGAGATGTTAGTTGGAAATGACCATAATAAGTCTTTAGTTAATAGTTTCTAGATTACTATCTATAAAAAATGATTTTCTATTTTAAACTGTAAAATTTGTGGTACTTTGTCACGGCAAATCTACAAAATTACTTTCATTGCCAATATCTTCCATGTCTAGGAAGGATCCTTTTCCTCTTTCAGTTTCCTTATTCCATCAAGATTCTTAGGATTTCATATGTGTTACTACAATGGAATGAAACTTTTTGTGTGTCTGTCTTCCAATGCTTAGAATAGCTTGGGTGAAGTTCAGGTTGCTTTTTCCACTAACAGCTTCAGCGGTCGCTTATGAGTCATGACCTTCCAGATAGTCCAGGCAGTCATCAGTGTTATTCTAATAGACATTACGGGAGCACCATTTCACTAGTTACTATTTAGCACATTTTAAATATGTAAATTTATCAGTAAAGTCCATTTAAAAATATATATCTTTGACAAGCAACCCAAAGTTGTTGAGTTGATTTTGAACAAATCATCTGACTGCATTAACAAATGATTGAGCCATTATCCAATTTCTGCCTCTATTGAGTCCTCTATTTTAGATCTCTAAGAATGGAAGCATAGATTATGTGGCATTTGGTCTTTTACTTACCCTTCATTTTTTTCAGGCTTATTCACACAGAAGTGTGCACCACTCTTTTGTGGGTGAATAGTATTCCATTGTGTGATTATACCACATTTTTGCATTTCTCTATTCATGGATATTTGGCTTATTCTCATTTTTAATTATTATGAAAAACTATGAACACTAGATTACTACAAGTTTCTGTATGAGTATAACTTAATAGAGAAATTAAGTCATGTCGTAACTATGTTTTGCCATTTTTGAATCTGCCAGTTTTTTTCCAAGTGACTTATTCCATCTATTATTTTGCATAATTATCAGAGTTTATAATTTTTTCAAAGCCTCATACCTATGGGAGGAGTGGTATCACAGTGGTAGGGCATTTGCCTTGCTTGCAGCTGACACAGGACCAACTCTGTTTATTTGTTCATCTGGTCTTCCAAGCCTGCCAGGAGCAATATCTGAGCTCAGAGAGCCACCAAGCGTGCCACCCCCCAAAAAAAAGCTTTATACCATTTGTCCTTTGAAATTTTTGAGTTCTAGTTATCATGCTTATAAAGTGGATATAAGTATGCAGCATCTCACTGTGATTTCCTGATTATTTTTTATTGTATTATATTAATTATATTAAATATATTTTCTATGCCAAATCATGTTCATGTGTTCTGTTGTAAGATATTGCTAGCCATATGGCCTCCTGATAAGTATATTTTAGTAAGTCTGCAATTATTTGACTTTATATTAATTAAATTATATTGCTTTGTATAAGAGCATAGATTGTGAAAGAGAGGTCAGAAAATACTCACACATCCATCTATTTTTTTGGCCACCATATAAGATCCAGAAGGGAGAAATTTGGGAATAGTAGCAAGTAGGATTTTTTTTTAATTCGTCCTTCATAAATTTTTCTGTTTTCAATGGATTTTACATATATGCCAAATTTTGATACTGATGGTTTTTGTAGTAAGTTTTGAAAATGGTGAGTATAAACTCTTCTTTCTTTTTGCTTTTGGGGCCTCAGTCAGTGACGATCAGGGGTTACTCTAGCTATGCCCTCGGAAATTGTTCCTGGCTTTAGGAACCATATGGGACACCAGGGGATCGAACCACAGTCCATACTAGGTCAGCACAAGCAAGGCAAATGCTCTACCATTTGTGCCACCACTCTGGCCCCTAATTCTTCTATTTTACTATTTTATTTTTCAGTATTATACCTAGTTATATGGATAGCTTCAATTATAATAATAATTTCACTATAAATTTGATTACTTTTACAAAGAGATCAAACAGACTATTGCTAAGAAAATCTGTAGATAAGTTGTAGTCTGTTAAATTTTAATAATTTCCAAAAGGACTATCAATGTAGGTTTTATATTTTCCTTTATTTTAGTTACTTAAATTTCTTTCAACAATGCTTATAAACTTCAGAGGATGTTTTATATTTCTTTGATAATTTTTTCCTAAGGATTTTGTTTTGATAATATTGGTTCCGTGTTGGATCTCATATCAGTATTTCTCAAGAATTACTTTGTAGCATATTAATTGATTTGAATTAGAGAAATAATTAACACACAAATGATAGCCTATACATCCCTTTTCCTAAAAAAAATACAAACAAATCCCACAACTACCCCACAACAAACATAATAAAGGAGTTTTCACTGTTTTTCTTTGTTTCTCCTATAATCAGAAAGTAAATTCTGAGTAATCAGGACCGTCCCTGTGCAAAGCAAAACACTCTTTTCAAAAATGACAGGAAGATGTGTAAACAAAAGCTGCCCTACTCATTAAATTTGTTGAGTGACTCAAATCTTTAATTTGATCTGTCTCTTCTCCACAGGTTTATTGATTTTTGTCTAAAACTATACAAGCCGCTGTATTAGTCGTTTTCTATGTTTCACACTTTATAGGCCTGCAAGCACATAAAATTAGATTTACTAGTCCCACTCTTGATAATTTCTTTAATATAGATTTATCATTGGCCCAGCAAAGGAACAAATGATGTTGAGATGGACACCCCCTGAAAAAATTTCCATTCATGTAATTTTTTTTAATTTTATTTGAAGTTAGTTCACTGGAAGTGCATAAGAAGTTCAGAACTACAATTAATATTTTAGTGTTACCTGATTTTTCTCATTGTGAGAGTCATATTTTTCTAGTTATGCATGACTCATAGTTTCTTTTCATTTTTGTTGTTGTTTTGTTTTTGCGAGGTGGGGTCATACCAAGCTGTGCTCAGAGGTTATTCCTGGCCTCATAAATCGCTCCTGGCAAGCTTGAGGGACCATGTGGGATGCTGGGATTTGAACCATGCTCCTTTTGCATGCAAGGCCAAATCTTAATGCTGTCCTACCTTAATACTGTCTCTCTAATCCCTCATATTTTTATTGTTGTTGGAAGTTTGACTTTTTAACACAACCTAGTTATTCCAAGTACTGATACTTTTCTAATAGAACTTGTTATTTTTGTTATTTATTTGTTTACTAAGTTCCCAGAATATTTTATTAAATTCTATTTCTCTTCCAATAGAGTTTAGATTATTTATTCATTAGGTAAGTGAGGCTCTGCATATACACAATTCTCTATGGAATTGTAGTTATCTCTTTCATTCTTTGTTATTGTACTGTACCCATTTGTGCTCAGTACTTATTCTGACTCTCTGCTCAAATCACTCATATTTTTCCTAAATATAGTATCATGTCATTTTCAATGAGTGAGAGCTTAATTTCTTTCTATTTGGGAGTGTATCAGTTTCTTCAATTTTCTGGAAAAGTCTGAAAAGGATTGGCAGTAGGTCCCTTGAAAGAGTTTATTAATGAATCCATCTAGGACTGGTCTTTTGTTTTGGGAAAGACTTTTGATTATCATTTTAATTTCATCAATAATGATGGTCTGTTCAGATAAGCTAGATTTTCTTAGTTCAACCTTGGAAGGGTATAAGAGTCTAAGAATTTATCTATTTCTTCAAGGTTCTCTTGTTTTGTGGCATATTTTTTTCAAACTAGTCTTTAGTTCTCTTTGAATATCAGTAGCAACTGTATTAATCTCCCCATTTTCATTTTTAATTCAGTTTATTAAGTTTTTCTTCCTCACATTTGTGAGTTTTGCTAGTGGTTTCTTAATTTCTTTAAATTTTATATACTCAAAAACATGGGCAATCCAAGATATTGAGACTGAAGTCATCTTCAAAAAGGAAGAAACACTGTCCATATAATTGGAAGCAGAGATAAAGTAATGGTACTACATTAAACTGAGAAGTTTCTGCATTTCAAAATAAACAGTGACTAAGATACAAAAAACATTCATTGAATGGAAGAATGTATTTACCCAAAACCCATCAGGTAAGGGGCTAATATCTAAGATAAACAAGAAAATAGAACTTAACAAGAAAAAAATCTAATCCCATTGAACAATAGAAGAAGAAATGAAAAAATATTTCCTCAAAGAAATAAAGGTGGCCAAAAGACACATTAAAAATACTCCACAACACTAATATCAAGGAAATGCAAATCAAAACAACAATTAGGTATCCTTTCACATCACAAAGATTGGCACACATCACAAAGAACAATAACAACCAGAGTTGGTGTGAATGTGGGAGAAAGGTACTCTCATTCACTGCTGGTGGGAATGCCATCTAGTTAAGCCTTTTGGGAAAACTATATAGTCCTCAAAAAACTCAAAATTGAGCTCCCATATAATCCAGCTATATGACTACTAGGGATCTATCATAGGAACACAAACACACAGTCAAAAAGTGCCCTATGCACTCCTATGTTTCTTGCACTGCTATTTACAGTATCCAGAATATGGAAACAACTTGGCATCTGCTAAAGAAACTGTGGTGTTTCAACACAATGGAATGTTACACAGCTGTTAGGAAAAATAGTCATTAAGTTTGTCTATACATGAATAGACATCAATACTAGCATGTTGCAGACTAACTCTTGAGATCTGGTTTGAATTAGAGGGCTTCTTTTGAGCCCTCTTGAGTAGAGAAAATACATGAGCAGCAAAATATAAAGAAAATATGAGCTCACACAAATGTGTGTGGAGAACAGCATTCTAACTTTAATTTTTTTAACTAAGAGTTCTATGAGAGTGACTGCTGGTCACAGGTATGAGAAGAATGTTTACAATGACAAAGCAGAGCTTACTAATAAAACAATTTACATCAAGCTATGGGTGTAAACAGTAAGAGTTTTGAGTTAAAAAGGAGAAGGTTAAGTTTAACATCACAAAGCAGTCCTAACAAGCTAGCCTTAGATGTAAAATAAGGGGTTAATGAGAAATACAAAATTCTAGGAATTCTTATCTTCATTGGGATAGGCTCTATTATTTTAGGGGTCAAAGTTAAAGATAGATCTAAATCCACAAGAAAGTAATTCTCAATTTCTGGGAAGAGACAATAGCCCCAAATTTGCATTCTGCCAGGCTTTGAACTCAGAATCAGATGCTGCAAGGGCAATTGAAGACAGAAAAAATACTGTTTTTAATTTTGTGCTACAAATTATTCAGGTAAAGGGATTATAATCAAGGCTATTTTTTGCATTTGAATACCAGAGAAGGGGCAATTAATTTTTAGCTTTAATAATATAAAGGGAATATAATGTCAGTGTCATAATAGAAATCTCAAAAATTCTCTACGGAATTTCCCCAGCTCTCCCCGCAGGGACGAAATACTTTCGCAGTGGCCCTTTTGGTGAAAATTCCTTGAAAGTGAATGAATTAGCCATTGCACTAAAAATATAACATTTTAGCGGGCCTTTTATTTTGTCCCCTAGATAAGTATGGACAGTCCTATACCTGGTGCGACACTACCATGCTAAGTTAAATGAATCATACTGAGAGAGATAGGAACAGAATAGTTCCTTTGATCTGTGGGATATAAGAAAAGTAAAAGGCAATGTGAAAGTAATACCCAGAGACAATAGAGATTTGGGATTTAAGGATCAGCCCATGATAAGAAGCTTACCACAATGAATGTTGAGCGCAGTTAAAGAAATAACAGCACTACCAACTTCCATGAAAATTATAGTGAGTGAGAGAAGTTGAATGTCTATTCCAAAGATAGAAAGGGTGTGGAGAGAAGGGAAATGGGGGACATTGGTGGCAGAAAAGTTACAATAGAGAAGGGTGGTGTATATTTGATGACTGAAACCCAACTATAATTAATTTGGGCCACACCTGCTGATGCTCAAGGGTCATGTCCTCAGGGGCTATGTGCTCAGAAATTACTCCTGACTTTGGAGGACCATATGGGACATCGGGGATTGAACCCAGGTGCTCCTGGGTCAGCCTTTTGCAAGACAAATGCCCCTCCGCTGCGTTATCACTCTGGCCCCTCAACTATAAACCTTTTGGTAACTCCATCCTTAAATAAAAATTTATTAAAAAGAATAAATGTAACAATATTTTAAAATTTAAAATTTATAATTAAAACCTTTTACTCAGAGACCATATGTAGTGCTTCAGAATAATACCCAGATTCTTTCCATTTTCTTTGTTGACCACAACCAGATGATGTCACAGAATTGCCAACCATTTGTTTATTGTTTAAAACAACGTGCTAGAGTTCATATTTCTAAAAAATTGTCATCCAATAGTACTTTGTTTTTTGAAACAATTTCTAGAAAATCATGACTTATAGGTAATATTTAGATATAATACTTGTTTTGATCCTAGGAATTCTCTGTACAAATTCTGTTACTCTTTTTTTTTTCTTTTGGTTTTTTGGGTCATACCCTGGCCAGAGCCCAGGGGTTACTCCTGGCTCTATGCTCAGAAATCGCTCCTGGCAGGCCTGGGGGACCATATGGGATGCTGGGATTTGAACCACTGTCCTTCTGCATGAAAGGCAAATGCCTTACCTCCATGCTATCTCTCTAGCCCCAAATTCTGTTATTCTTCAGTGCTTACCTGTAATGGAGCAAACTATGAAGATTGTATTCTTTTCTTTGCTAGGTCCATAGTTAATTTTGCCATAATGTGCACTATTTTGTGAGAGTGTAAGATTTAAAATATCCGGACAATCAGTTGCAAATAAAGCTAATTCTAGTTTGGGGTATTTTTATCCAAAATATCTTTTTCTTTTCCTTATTGTTAATAATCAGGATTGTTTTTCAATATATATGTTGCTAATGAATGAGTCGCTGGAGTTATTTTTGTATTATGATTACATTTATCATTATTTTTATAGTTTTTCCTGCAGCTATAAATTATTTCATATTTGTTATTTTTTACTGTTAGTATGGAGAAAATAATTATGGTACAAATGTTTGTATTCATCTTTACAAATTCTTGTGAAATTTATTATTTTAATTGGTGCTACTTGAGGGGTTTTTGGTAGCATTTTTATATATTTGAAAGTGCCAATCTGAAAAAAATGTTGCATTAAACTGATAATTAACTTTTATTTAATTTTGTATGGTATCCAAAATTGCTTAAGCTTTATTCTTAAAGCCTAGCTAAATCCTGTCTATCAGTTCAAGGATCAATTTGGAACTTTGGATGGAGATCAGAGGTCCATTCATATTTTGTGTTGGGAATCAAACCTGTTTGAGCCATGTGTAAAGCAAAAGCCCTACATTCTATACTATCTTCCCAGCCCTTGATAGTTTAAAACAATTAGTTAATGATTCCATTCTCAAATATCTTTGCAAGGTTAAGCTTTGTTGCAAAGAATATTTCAGAGGGGTTTTAAAAAAGATGAGGACAAACAAAATTAATCTTCTGATTATTAATTATTCATTCTGATGAATAGTAAGGAGGCTTACTAATTTTCTTTGTAAAATAGCACATATTTAGGTTCAACCTCAGCAGTAAAAAAATACCAGAGTCTAGTATATACCGAATTAAAATCAATTAGTCCTAAATTATAGCAGAGAAATATATGTACAGTACAAAACTCCTTATTCAAAAGACCAGATGTCCTGATGAGCAGAATCCTGTTTATCTAGGACTACTACTTAATCAATACAAATACTATATTTCACTAGTTCACAGATGCCTTGATGTGAATAAATTTGCTTATCAAAATTAGGTTGAAACAATAAGTTGCTACAAAATTAAACTCATCACACATATAATTCTAACCTCCTTATGTCTTTCTATTCTTCTTGAATTTTCCTTATATAAAGGTATAAATCAGAAGTGTACTTGAAATCTGCACTCCTATTCCTTCTTAGTCTATCCAGTGAAGAGGTGACAATACTATGGCCCCATAGACATCTGGCAGTAAAATCTACATTCAACAGCATACTATTAGTTTGCTTATCTAACTAATGATATTTTTACCTTTTTTTACTTTAACACATCTGTGTATTTTACTGGTAACATTATATGTAACTTAGAATTTTACATTCTATTTATTGTATCAGTTTTGAAAAACCAACATCTAAATTTATCTTTTATATTAGTCTCTTTCTTAATTTGATCATTTTATTAAACTATTTATAATGCATTTTTATTTATCTTGTCTTTAATATTACTCTGTAGAGTGATTAATAGTTTTATTTGTTTCTCACTTTATTTATGAAGAAATTTATAACTGTATAGTTGCTTCTAAAACAGTTTTTCCTTTTTTTTTTTTGTTTTGTTTTTGGGCCACAATTGGTGATGCTTAGGGGTTACTCCTGGCTATGCACTGAGAAATCACCCCTGGCTTGGTGGACTATATGGGATGCTGAAGTATTGAACCGAATTCTATCCTTGGTTAGCACATGCAAGGCAAATGTTCTACCACTTGTGCCACCACTCAGGCCTTATATGATAGGTTTTAATATTGTCCTTGACCCAAGTTTATTTAAAATTATAATTATTGTGCTTTCCCATCTTTTTTTCTGGATAAACTTGTTTTCTTTCTCCTCTAGTAGTTCTGCTTTCATAAATATATATTTAAACTTTTTCAAGTTTTTCTAGTTGTCTAGTGACATTTTTCTTTAGACATCCATTAGAAAAAGTGGGTGTAGCCCTATAAGTGGTAAAGAGTGCATAATTCTGTTCATATGCTAAAGCCAATATCAATATTAATGGGTGTTACTGATGTGACCCAAATATCAAATCAAATAAAATAAAATAATGTAACAGTGTCACCGTCTTATGTGTTTAATGTTTGAGTAACTAGCATTGAATATTTTCTATTACTACCCACATAAATGATAAACCCACAAAGTCTGAAGACAAATTAACAATTAGGTTCCAAATTTTGTGTTCAGTCAGTTTATTTACAAGCAAATTACAATTGTGCTTAAAATAGAAAGCTTGTGCTAGATGGTAGTTTCTGTAAAGGCCTCCACTCCTACTGCCAGTCCTGCAATCCCCCCATTATCAGGGAATCCCCAACATACTCTGATACTCTTCAGTAGGCCAGATTTTGCCAGCCTTGTGCCTTTTTCTCCATTCTCGGTCTCTCCCTCACCCCCCAACTAGCACACATGTAGTGATTTTCTTTACTATCCACAAAGATTTCTTGGACCATTGTATAGTTAAACCCAGGTCCAGGCATGCTTTTTTTTTTTTAATAATTCTCTATCAACTTCTTATGTAACACTTGACTTACTCATTTTATTATTTATTTTCTATCTCCCAAACTCCTACCAAAATGAAACTGCTATATGAGCAGAAATATGTTCTAACTTATATATTCCTAGAACTCAGAGCATCTACCTAGAAACACAGATTCAATAAATATGTGTTGAAATCAAATCAATTTCTAGATTCAGGATATTTTTATGACAAATTACCTCAAAATAATAAGAATGATAGTTGAGGCAAATCATGCATAATTATTATGCTTATTATTTATTTATAATAACTTTATATTGAATTTTTTCATATGTATAATCAAAGTAGGTCAGGAATCACAGGACTCTGTCCTGGTAAGATTATTTTTAAAATGCAAGCTATCTTAACTGGAACATCAAGTGTTAAGTGAGCAGAGCCCATTATAAACAGCAACAAGCTATAAACTGTGAAGCTACAAAATTAGTAGCAACACTTTTCATTCTCTGGAAATTTTAGATACATTAGGAACCTGTAATTACTGATTCCATCTGCCTACTCTGTCTTGAGTTTAATTATGTATTGCAGAAGCAACATTTTTCATGTTTTCATTTTTTGTATATATAAATATTTAGCTACATTTCTTATCATCTTCTGCCTCCCATCCCCTCTGCTTTTGCCATTTACAATCTCCCAAGCTATTTTTGATTCCAAATTGTAATGATTTTCCTTAGAATAAACATGAGGAAAATTGGAGTCAAGAAATTAAGATCTCCTAGTGTCTCTAAAAGTGCATCTTTAAAGAGAAGTTATCCAGCCTCTTCTATGTGCGTTTGTAAGTGGTAGGCCGAGGACATAGGCAACTCTGACATCTTTACCAAATCAAAATCCTCACAGAATTATCATTCTCCATAATCAATCATGTACACGTCTTTCTGAAGAGAATGGGCATAAAGTGAAATTGGAAAACAAAGAGTTAAAATGTTTACTGTGGTTCTTTATGTCAGGATTTAGAATAGTTTTTGAAATATCAGTGTGAGTGGCTGGAGAGATAGTAGAGTGAGTAGGTACTTGTCTTGTGTCTGAGTCTGCAGGGCCAATCAACCTGCTAGCGGCTGAGCAGGTAAGATTCTGACAAAATTTCCAAGCCTTTATTTTTTTAACAGAGAAAACCAGGGTCCTTATGACAAACCAGTAGTCTGGGAGAGGGAAAAAGAAGGAGAAAACGCTGGCTTTGGGACTAGGGTAAAGTAATATTGAAGGCCAGGTAAAAGGAACAAGTATACAAAGTAAAGAATAAGCATTTAAAAAAAAGATACAGCAAAAGGTCTGTCAAAATCAGGGAGAAAAGCCCAAGTTAGGAGTAGAAAGTTTGGTCAGAGATCTGCTCCATCTGCCTCTCCAAACTGCCACTGCCTCTTCACCCTGAGCCTCAGCTTGTTAGGAGGATTGTAACTCCAGCCAGGCAATAATAGTTGATTAAGGTTTTTCTTCAAGAGGAGGACCCATTTTATATCTGGTGCTCGACTGCTGCTGGAATAATACAGTATTGTATGTAGGACAAGAGCCTTGCATGCATCTAACCTGGGTCTGATCCTTGGTATCACATATTTCCCCCTTACCCTTCCATATGTGATCACTAAGCATAAAATCATGAATAAGATCATGGATAAGCATGTCCTCCAGAAAAATAAAATCTGTTACTTTCAATGGAGTGCATCAGACAATATTTCTCTATTATTGTTGAAGGTAAATACTTCAAGAAGATGGGAATATAGTATTGTGAATCATTATAGATTAGTCATATGGTATAGAACAACATGGAATAACGTTTTTATTGTTTTTTGGGGCCATACTCAGTGATGCTCAAGGCTTAATCTTATCTTGTGCTCAGAGATCACTCCTTACAATGCTGAGAAAGTATATATGGTGTTTGAAATAAAACCCGGGTCAGAGGGATAGTATAGTACATAAGCCTATATATTTTATATTTTGAGGTATCTAATACACTGT
>PVKC010038774.1:0-12685 GCA_004027635.1 Crocidura indochinensis
GTTTCACCTAAAATTTAATTCAATAGTTAAATTTTAAGATTACTTCACTTATGGGGCCCGGAGAGGCAGCACAGCGGCGTTTGCCTTGCAAGCAGTCAACCCAGGATCTAAGGTGATTGTTTAGAATCCCAGAGTCTCATATGCTCCCCGCCTGCCCACAGCCCGCCAGGAACTATTTCAGAGCAGATTGCCAAGAATAACCCCTGAACACTACCGGGAGTGGCCCAAAAACCAAAAAAAAAAAAAAATATTACCTCACTTACAAGTGAAATATTAAAAGAACTCATATAATTTCAATTCAATTCATAATGCATTATCAACAGAAGTTTTTGATAAAGAAATCTATTTTAAACTTTGGGGAATTTCTTTGCACTATTTCTCTCTCTACACAAAAGTTTAACTGTACAAGAGGATTCTTTTCTGTCTATATAAATCTAAAAATTTTCAAGTCCTATATTTTCAAAGACATTTGAGAGTGTCTCTGGCTCTCTATCTCTTATGCTCTCTCTCTCTTTTTTTTAATACTCTATACATGCTTTCTTATCTATAAAATTAGTAGATGGCATTGATATATTTTTGTGTTGTACGTTAGTACAAGTTGCCACAAAAGTTATTACCTCATGACAGTGCTATTCTTAATTTTGTAACAACATTGATGGGTTACTAGTCATGAAAAATTAATCAGCTTTTTATTTTATTCATTTTTAAATATATCAATATAGTATCTATGTTAAATTGCAATATCATTACATAAGCATTCAACATCACTAATTGCCATTGATTCAGTACAGAGATAAAAACAATGAACTATTGGTAACTGGAGCAAGGTAATAATAGAATGTAGAGCTCTTGCTTTGCATGTGGTCAATATAGAATCAATTTCCAACATCCCATGATGCTCCAAGCACCACAGGTTGTAATCACTGTATGCAGAACCAGGACTAGATCCTAATCATCACAGGGTATAACACAAATACCAGAAACAAATAAAAATTTATCTAAATGAGTTTTTTTCAAAGATCTATTTTTTATCAACACTATATTCGAGTTGGCTATTATTTGTATATATTTATGGCATTACTGAATATTTGTACATGTGTATCACTAAAATTAATATTACATTAAGTTATTGTCTTGTTGAGAAACTAGTCTTAACATCAAAAAGTTGATTTTAGGTTGAAAAAAAGAGTACTGTGAGTAGTGCCCTTGATTTAAACTGGATTTGATTTCTGGCACCAAGTCTTGTCCACTGACTACTGTCAGGAATGATCTCTGAGCAGAGAATCAAGAGAAAGCCCAGAGAAGAACCAGGTGGAACCCACAAAAAAGACGCCTCCCCTAAAAAACCCCAAACACGAAAACCACAAAAACTTCCTTTTAATCTTATTCATTCATCTAATTATTGCCTTTATTACTATCAGTGAAATCAGAGTATTTTTCTGCCAATATCTGACTCATTTCATTAAGCATGATGTCCTTGTGCTAGAGAGACAGTGGACTGAAGGTCTTGTCTTGACTGATCTAGAATCCGTCACTTTGGCACTACATACGGTCCCTTGAGCATTTCCAGGAGTCATTCATGTCAACAGAGTCAGGAGTAAGCCCTGAGCACAATCGGGAGTGACCCAAATGTCTCCCCAAGATGATATCCTTTCTAGATCCTCCATGTTGTTGTAAATGACCAGATTTTATTCTTTTCAATAGAAAAATATTATTCCATTATGTATATAAATATCACAGTTTATTCTCCATTATCAGCTGATTAAAGGTGAGTTCCCCCACTGTGAAACTAATAATGTAAAAATATGACATATGGAAGTGCACACACAGATATATATTTATTTGAGATAAGGCTCTCAAGGTTTTAGTAAATCATCAAAAGTAAAACATTGTAAAAGTGTAATTATATTTCTAATATTTTGATAATACACCTGCTTTTTTCCATTATGACTATACCAATTTACATTCTTACCAATAGTATGTAAAAATCTCCTTTCCACTTTCTCTATGACATTCATTTATCTTCCGTTTGAATAGTAATTCACACAAAAACGAGTAATATCAAATAATTATTTAATTTCTCTAGTAACTACTGATGAAAGACATCTTTCCATGTTTCTTGGCTATCTTTGATTTCTTTGAAGGGTCTTTTAGTTTTAACTTTGTTCATTTTTACCCAGTTTGATTTTTAATATCGAGTTTTGTGACAATAATTTTAACATTGAATTATTATTGGGTATATTGTGTGTAAATATCTGTTCCTCATTAAATAATTTCTTCTGATGTGGAAAAGTTATTAAGCTCAATATCATATTTTTTTAGTTTTGCTTTGATTTGTTTTCCTAGTATTTTCAGTAAAGTCTTTTGTGTAGACCTTTAAGCCATGCACTACTCATGTTTCCATATTTTTTTATGGGCTTAGGTCTTATATTTGAGTACATTTATTTTGAATTTTGTGCATATGGTGTTAAGTAGTTGAATAGTTTCATTGTTTTATATGTGGCCATTCAACAAATTTTCCAACACAGTTTATTATTTCATCTCACTCATAATATGCTTGCTTTGTTGTTAGTTTTAAGTCACAAGCAGAAATTCAGGATTCATTTGTGATTCTGTGCTGAGGGATCATTCCTAGCAGTGCTTGGGAAACCATAGGTGTCTAGAATGGAGCTGGTTTGAGCAGCATGGAAGGCAATAATGATACCCCCGTAATATATCTCTTGCTCCTAGAATTGTTTGCTTTTAATTTTAGGTTTGTTACAGTTCTAAAAATTCTATAGGTTTTTTTAATATATTTTTGAAAGCTATAATTATTTTGATAAGATATGAATTCAATGTATGCATTTTACTAGCTAATACAACCATTCTATAATGTTGACTTCAAAATATTAGAATATAATGTGTATAATGTTAATTATTTCAAAATGTCCTTTCTTTTATCATTTGTGTCTATTTCTTTTCCTTTAGCTATGCCTGAAAGTTTTTGTTCTAGATCACTTTCACTTATATTTTTCATAGCATAACCTCTCACATGTTTTGTTTAGTTGATTTGTAGATATTTTGTGTTTGGGATCATTATTTTTACTAGAGAGAAAACACTTGGGAATTCAGGAAAGGAGAGCAATTGAGTGGGGAGTTAAGAGGCAGAGAGGAGATAACAGAGGCAACGGTTAAGGATCTTGGACATATTAGTGTTGGAGATGAGACATCTATGTATATTTAGACCACAGAACCAGCTGACAGTACTGTCAGTATAGGACCCAAAAGATAATGATCAAACACATTACTTTCAAAGAATAATTTTATTATAAACACTTTTAATATAAACACGAATATACTCTGATAAATATATATGTACTAAACAATTTTTCTCTAATTGCAACGTTTTGCTATATCTGTTATAAAATGTTTGAAATCTATCCAATACACATTTCTATCTAATATTATATCAAGATACTATGGTATTTGTGACTAGAAGACCTTCACATATGTAAAGATATGATTTTAGAATTTTAGTCTGTTTCTCCATTTAAAATTATAAATAATTTTATATTATTTAAGTCAGATTTATTTTTCTCAAAGTGAAAAAATATTAATATATTATAATGATTAATGTTAATATATAGCATTTTCTTCCTTCAATGAAGAAACTGTAATATCCTAAATAGGATTTATCTCTATAAACCATAAAGAAAAGAGAAAAATATTGAAATAATGCAGATAATAGTTGTAAAGAAAAGACAAATTTCTACCAGCAGCTATACATAACTGGCCTGTCATCTTCAAGAATATTTTTCCCTAATTTTTTCTTGAAATTTAAAGCAACATACAAAAATACAATAGGTTTTTATAACAGATATTGTAGTACTTTCAAATATCAATTACTTTTAAGTGTTACAAAATCAAGGAAATCTATTTTAGGGCAATATTATATTACTAAAACTTTGTGAATTTATGTAATAATATTCTATGTAATGTGATATTATGTAATAGTGCTCTAGTAATCTGTGACTAAATGACCTAAACAGAAAATGTTATTAATTGTTATCCAACCTTAGGTTTCCAAATTCATGACTGATATAACAGATCTTTGAAATGCTCATTTTTATATTTTTAACTTATTTAAAGAAACTACCACATTTAGTTGACCAGCAAAAAAATGACTGGAGATTCATATTAATGGCACCTTTCCTCAAAAAAAGTTAAACACATTAAACAATTCTGTTTTTAAATACTAAACAATTAATTTATTTTTGTCATCTCAATTTAACAAGGGATTCAGAATTTTTTTATATTAAAATTTTTATTTTGACCAAAGTGGTTTACAAATCATTCACAGTGGTATTTCAGGTACACAGTGACATTGAATCAGGGGCACTCACATCACCAATATTGTCCTCCCTCCATTCCTGTTCCCAGCATGCATCCCATATCACCCCTCATTTGCCTCTGGGGCTACTAGTACCAGTGGTCCCTTCTGTGTCTAGCCTGTTGTAGATTGGGTATCTTTTCTGTTGTAATTGTCTTTAGATTTGGTGTTCTAATCTGATCACTTTTATTTCTACTCGAAGTTCATATGACTTTTTGGTCTTGGTGCCCTCCATTATCTCCCCCTCAATTTGAGAGGCAGAACAAGATGGTTCAAGAGATGTATTTCTGTTTGAAGGTAAGAGGGAAAAAAAAAAAGAAGAGAAAAGAAAAATAAGGAGGGGGCAAAAATTCAAATGAGCAAAAAAAAAAACCTGGAGGGGTCCTTCTAGAGATTATAAAATCTCATTTTAAGAAAAGAAAGGGAAAAGGAAGGAAAACATTGAAATAATACAAGGAAAATTAAACCCAAAATAAAAAAAAAACAGACTAAAAACCACAACAATACTGACAACAACTGGACACTAACCACAGTCCTGAAATAGAGATTAATCAAAGCACAGATAAAAAAAAATAGAAAAAAAGGGGCAAAGAAAAGAGAATGAAAAGGAGAGAGAAGAAAAAAAAGAAAAAGAAAAAAACACAGGCAACGGCCTTTAAAAAATTAAAGAAAAAATTTTAATTTGTACTACTTTTTTGCCATCAAAAATAAGTTTTATCATATTGAAAGTTTAAGTAAATTTCAGATAATTGTCCAGGAAAGATCTATAAAGAATGTTTTATAAACTTAAAAAGTCCTGGGTTATGCAAAATATTTTATATTATATATTATAAAATTATAAAAATATAATTTTATAACTATATATGATTTATAATATTATATATGTATCAAATTATATATCAGATTATAGGAGAGGCCTAAAATAATTGTATCTGGAAAGGAAGCACGCAATGAAGCAATGCCAGTTCACTATAGCCACTGCCTAGCAGAGTCTATCCTTTGTGAAAGTTTAGAAAATCTTACTAAACACAATGATTTTCATCAGTATCATTTCATTATTTTTATATTCATATTTTTATTTATATTTATTATTATCATTGTCATTCCCAAGATAAGTATCCACTTCTCGAAAAGCAGGTATAGAGCCACTATCAAAGAGAGTTTATTCATCAACTCAAACAGACACAGAAAACTTTCTATAGATACCAGATAAAGCTCCTGTAACTCATTAAGTTTGCTCTTGGAAGACCTCCAAAAAATTAAAATTATTGAACTAAAAATTTTTAGTCATTTTTATGTGTATTTTCTTTAACAGCTATAACTCTCTATATATTCTTCTACCGTGACGTTTCTATACACTTTTTATCTTGTCTTTTCCTTGTGAGCTGTTCAATAAGGAGTGTTGGTGGAAGTGTCCCTCAGTTTAATGCTTATGATTGAACTATGTCATGGGGATTGTTGGACTTGTTTCTATGGCCTCCATATGTGCCGATAACGCTACGTGGCATTGATCCTTGTTTGCAAAGACATATTAAACTGGAAAAATACTATACATACAGATAAGTTCTTATCTAATAGAGGTAGGAGCACACAAATCTCAGTGCAATGGGACCTTACACCCTGAACATTGATATAATGACCTGGCACAGGCCTCAGAAGAATGGGCATCCTCCATTCACGCCAGAACCAGGCAAGCTATCTACGAAACATTCAAGGTTTTTTATAGCAACATCTGGAAGCAATCCTCTGCCAGGGAAGACACCACCAAGGCTCTGACATCAACCTCCTGAAAAGAGACTTCCGTTAACACTGAGAAGACTTGACAACAACAATGACCTGCTCTACAGGACATGATTCTCTCTATTGCCCCTTAAGTGTGAGGTGAAACGAGAGAATGCTCTGCACCATCCTGACTGCAATATGAGATATGCAGATTCCAGGATCTTTAATACAGAAGCATGATACCAACAACAGAGACTATGTGAGGAATGGAGGTGTATTGCCACTACAGACGATGACTTGGATTGGACAAACTAGTTTGCCTGGAGCCTAGAGTTGGTCTTGTGCCAGGAAACTTCAGGGGTAGGGTCTCCTTGTATTTAGGCCATGGTTTTTCTTTCCATGTCCCTCATATTTTGGTGGGTCTATGCAAACAAATGCCACTCAAACACCATTTTTTACTATGTTCCCTTGACTCTAATCCTTAAGAAAAACAACCCACTGAAGCTTTTGAAGTTAACTTAATATGCATGTGCATGGAAATATAAAAATGTACTTTGCCTTCAATGTTTAAGGAGCTACATAAGTCTTATGTCTTTATATTATATTGTGTGCTGCTAAGAAATAGTATTTACTACAATCTGGGGATTTGAGGGACAAAGTAATTATACATGGGTTCTGTTTTGTTTTTCTTAACGTTCTTTGACTGAAAGTTCAAAGTTGGGATATCATCGATGGGACTATTGAGAATTCTGTTTATGGGTGATTATCCTTCCACTTAACTTTACTCTGTCCTCTTTCTTTGCATCTTTCTTCTCATAATTAAAAAAAGAGAATTAAAAAAAGGAAACTGTGGTACATATACACAATGGAATATTATGCAGCCGTCAGGAGATATGAAATCATGAAATTTTCCTATACATGGATGTACATGGAATCCATCATGCTGAGTGAAATAAGTCAGAGGGAGAGAGATAGACGCAGAATAGTCTCACTCATCTATGGGTTTTAAGAAAAATAAAAGTCATTTTTGCAACACTCCTCAGAGACAAAAAGAGGAGGGCTGGAAGTTACAGCTCACTTCATGAAGCTCACCACAAAGAGTGGTGAGAAAAATAACTACACTGAGAACTATCATAACCACATGAATGAAAGAGGGGAGTGGAAAGTCTTTCTAGAGTACAGGAGGGGTGGGGTGAGGAGGAGGGAGATTTGGGACATTGGTGGTGGGAACGTTGCACTGGTGAAGAGGGGTGTTCTTTACTTGACTGAAACCTAACCACAATTATGTTCTTAATGAAGATGTTTAAATAAAGATATTATTACAAAAAAAGAAAAAAATTAGTCATATGTAAATTTTGCCTCATACATATTTCAGTGAAAACAATGTCAATTTGACATGCAGCTATTAAATTTAATTATAACTTAAAAGAAAAAAGTAACATTGAGTCCCAGAAATAATATAGGGTTTAAATCCTTGCTGTACATGTAGGACCCTACATGCTTTTCTCATGGGAATCACATATGATTCCCCAACATAGTCCAAAGTAAGTAGTAAGCCAGTAGTTAGCAGTATGTAGTACTTAAGCTATTTCATAAGTCCTAATGACAGCTGAATATAGTTGAAAATAAAAAAGAAAAGTCAAATGGAAGAAAACACTTGTATATGATGTACTTGATTTTCATTAGGCTCTTAATATATATAAATTTTATTGCCTGATATTATCTATGTTGTTATATATGCTTTATTCATGGGCTATTTTTAAACATTTATATACATATTTATATTTATATCATGTCTTCTATATATGGATATTTTATATTTTATTTATATATGTATGTATTGTATTTATGAATGTATATATAACGTTTCAATTACAAATATTAAAAATACTTGCAAAATTGTTTTCTTTTTTTATTTTGCTTTATTTAAGGGGCGGGTTTGAGTCACACCCAGCAGTGTTCAGATATGCTCAGAAATTACTTCTAGTGATGTTCTGGACTGTATGGAGTGTCAGGTATAAAATGTGGGTGAACCATATACAAGACAAAAAACTCTAACCATTGAAATATTGTTGAAATCCTTGCTTGCATTTTGTTTTTTGTGCTGGCCATTTGAACCACATTCTAGCTATTAAAACCTTTTCCTTTCTACATTCCTTTTTTGTGTTTTGTTTTGTTTTGTTTTTAGGCCACACCTGGTGACACTCAGGGGTTACTCCTGGCTATGCACTCAGAAATCACTCATCACTTGGGGACCACATGGGACACCAGGGGATCAAACCGCAGTCCATCCTAGACTAGTGCAGACAAGGCAGGCTCTTTACCACTTGCACCACCACTCCAGCCCCTGCTTTCTACATTTAATTAAATTAAATATCTACAGCTTTGTAAGTATAATTTCTAAAAATTAATGGTATTTATATGAAATTGGCTTGAGTCATAGTCACCACTTTCGAGTAAGTTATGTATTAAAATTCAAACAATATTTTACTTGTTTAATAAATAAAACTGACAATATTTTCATGTATTTCTTAATCATTTACTATCTTCTATGAAAAAGATATAATGAGACTTTGTGTAGAATAAAAGCCGTTGGATGGGCCTATATGGAGATGGATGGAGAGATGGAGGGTGAGAGGTCTTTCTCCTCCAGCCCGTGCCAAGTGTTTCCAACCCCCTCCAGCAGGCGGGTTTGCAGCTTCAGGATAGCGGTGGGGAGAAAATGGTCCACAGACAGGTTCCAGGAGATATCTTTATTCAAGGCCCTAGTCATCATGTTTGTGGCTTATCATAACCTTTTACCCTGGATTCCTATTCAGTCCTGCATTGTACCTTATCTTTCAATCATCTCTTCTTCTGTTGCTTTCTCTCTTGCTGCATCTTCCCAAATCCTCTTTCCAAATACCCCTCTGTCCCTGAGGCCAAACCTTTTGTTACCTACCAAAGACCCCTCCCAGAAATGGGCAGGTCTTATTAGCAGATAAGGTTACAGGAAGAATAAGGAATGGGCTAACAACTTTGTATTTTAATTGGGTAATTTTCTATTATGCTTTTGTGTTATCTAAGTTCCTATATATTTATAAAATTAATTCCACTAGTAGATATGAGTTTTCAAATATTTTTTTCAATTACATAAGTTGTATTTCATTTTGTCTGTATGCTAAAGCTTTTATTTATATGTTATTCCTCTTGTTATTTATTTTATTTTGTTATTTATGCTGTTGGTTATGGAGTATCCAGTCCAAAAAAATAGTAGATAGGAAAAGACAGACATTGAGTGAATAAGTATTTTTTTTTCCTTTTTGGTACCGGAAGGTATGTAGAAGAAATTATATAATAACATACTTCAGTTTTGCTCAACAAAGCAGAAAATTACTTGTACTGAATAGTCTTCATCTTATTCCTATCAAAATAAAACCTGAAGCTTTAATCCCTTAAAATATGTAAATATGTACATTTATCAGCAGAATAATATATACATTTATTTGTAGAAACTTGAGGTGTATATGATAGACAACTATTTACAAACTCATTAGTATAATAATTTTCAGAAGGTCTTCTCTTTATTTTGACATATGTTCTAAACAGAACTTAATGAGTAAGGTGCCTAACATTTTGCTACTTTTTAATTAATTAGTGATTTAATAATAGTAATTTTTAGATTCTATTGATGTAAATAGAACTTAAACTGACATAACGTATAATAACTTTACTTCTAAGGTCAAGTTATATTTATAAATACATCTCATTTCATATATGATATGGATAATAAAAACATTTTAATGAGAAGAAAGTAAGAATATTGGAAGATTTGAAATTTATTGTAAGATAGTTTCTAAACTAAAAGCATTTGCTACATAGTTTTCATTTTTTAAATTTCTTACAATGTCAAATATTTTTAAAATAAAACAAAATACTAAATAAGAATTATAATACAACAAATAATAATTACCAAGCATGGAGTGATAAGGTGTCTGCCTTGCCAGCACTAGCCTAGGGCAGATTGCAGTCCGCTTCCCTGGTGTCCTATATGGTTCCCTTTAGCCAGAAATGATTTCTGAGCTCATAGCCAGGAGTAACTCCTGAGTGTCACTGGGTGTGACCCCCCCAAAAAAAAACAAATAATAATTACCAAAAATTCATTGAATGTTTGAAATTTGAGAGTTTATATTAACTTGACAAACTTCATAATAAACCACAACTCAGTGTGTGTTTCATTGATCTTTCTTATTTAAACATGTCCACTTTTCTATTTTTCCCTTATTTCTTCTCAGTATCTGAATCTATCAATCCATTATCCAGTCCTACATAATGAATCTCCAATGGTTAGACTTTTTTAATTACTTAAATTTTATAATTTTATAAGATCAAATTAAATAATTTCATACGTATTCTAGGCTAAGTGCAATTTCTATCATTGAATGCTGACTCTCCAAGAATATATCTTCTTGTTGATTATATTTAATTGAATGAAACCAAAATTCAGAAAAGTTAAAAATGATAATTTGCCCATTACCTATCTCTGTAAATGCAGAGAATAAATTTTCCTCTTTAAACTTGGAGATAGAAGGCAGTCTTAAAACACCAATTAAGAATTTCAATGTCTTTCTTCTTATAAAAATAAACCCTTTAATTTAGAAATTACCTGAAGTAAAAAGTTTTCTTGAGCAGTCTTTTATCCTCTGAATACATTGAAATTTTCTAAATACTCTATTATCTCACCATACAGAATCAGATTTTAGGTTCCAATTTTATGAAACTACATGTACACAAAATTAAGTTTGTTTCTTCTCTTGCTAATCTCTCTTATAGTAATTTGCTATTGGAGCATCGAAAGGAACAAAAGAAGATAAGGGAGAGAGTTTACAATATTTCCTATTCATAATAAATAGGAGAGCAAAAAAGGAAATAAAAAAATTTATCTTTCATATCAACTTTGAAAGTACCTTGGCATTCGTCTCCTTATCTTTTTTAATACTGCAACCACTCAAAATTATATATTTATCTTGTTTGTATTTTCAACGATAAAGTCAAGAGTTATTTGCAAGGCAATAGAGCTGATGAACAATGATCCCCTAATCTAAAGAAATTAATTTGTAAAGATTGTTCAAAGTAAGATATTAACAGTATAAGCCAGTCTCCTTAAAGTATTGCTCTACCATTTCAGTAAGATGATGCATTTTTTATTGTAGAAAAATATTTTCTAAAATGGAGAAGGAATGAAAAAAGGTGGGGGAAAAATCTGTCCTGAATGAGGAATGTCAAACAATTTTCCTCTCCTTCCCATTCTCCCTGATAAGGAAAATATTTTATCTGGTTTTGAAAATAAGCCACTGAGCACAGAAGATATGCAATGAATACTTACCACTTATTTCATAACAAAACTTTTGGTGCATGAAATGAATCCAAGTATCTTGAATTCATGAAGTCTTTACTAAAACTACTGTTGGGATATGTAAATTAAATGGAATTGCTTCATTTCTCTAACTAACTTTCATCATCTACTTAAAATAAGAAGACCCAGATTTAATATATTAAAAGCAATAGTCAGTAACATAAAGAAATTTTAATTGTTCTCCAGCTTTTAATTAACCTTTTAAATAGTTTCCTCTCTCAGCACCTACTCACCTATTCCTCCAAATTTAGACCATCAGATGCCTTGATAAACTAGATAAGATAATAACACCAAAAAGTTAATTGGCAGAAACACATATGAATCCTTAGAGATAGTGAATAAAATATAACATTCAATAAAAATTGTACTGATTGATGTTTACTTCTGAAAGATTAATAAAATCCACATATGCTTGAGGTAAAAAAAATCTAATCACCATTAATTAGGTGATATTTTTATTAATTCAAAAACTGCTGTGAACTCTTAATTTTCCATATATGAATAAACAAAAGTAATTCATGTCATATCAAAAAGTAGTAAGTGCTTAAAATTTCTAGAACATTATGGAAATTATTGAACAAAATCTAAGAATTCATACCCAGATTTTATTGTAGAAAATAATTTTCAAAAAAAATTATTGAAACCAAATTAATATTCTGTAAAGAAAAAAAATGATTATTCCTATGAAATTTGAATATGTACTATCATTATACTGTGGTTCTCTGTTTATTAGAATATGTTTATGAGGTGATTGAAGCATTACTATTGCCATATAGTAATAGTATAGTGAGGCTCCTGGTGAGCCTCACCGGATGTGATTTCTGTGGACAGAATATATTAGTAAGTCTGACAACCTGTTGAGTATGGCCCAAAAAAGAAGAAATATGCATAACATACAAATATATCTAAATAATATATAAAATATGTACAAATAAGAATATACAAACATAAACACAAATATATATGTACACGTATATGTCCACATATACATATATGCATATAAAAGTAAAGTTTGTATTACAAGAAATTAAATGTGCTTCATTTCAAATGTTTCAGTATTGATTTTATATTTATTTTATAACTGAGGATGCCTTAATAAAATTAAGTGCCTATTAAAAGTCAATTTTCTGGGGCCCGGGAGATAGCATGGAGGTAAGGCGTTTGCCTTTCATGCAAAAGGTCATCGGTTCAAATCCAGG
>PVKC010038775.1:0-12677 GCA_004027635.1 Crocidura indochinensis
ATTGCTGATTGATCTAGTTTAACACGGAGTAGTTTGAGTTTAGAAAATCGTTTGCTTCCACTTAACATCTGTTCTTCTTACCTTTCATCTACAGAAATACTGTACTCTTCACTATTGCTGTGTGGGGGAGGATGTGCCGGTGGAGGAGGAAGCAGGTCTGCCCAGTTCATGCCACCCTGTTTTGGCACTTTGGGGGTCCTTGCCCCTTTTTTGTGGCCTTGACTCCCTTCAAAACAAACAAAATTCAAGTCTCTTATTTTTAGCCTTTACAGATTTCTATTAATCACAGGTTAATTATGTGATAGATATGATCTTAGAACTCACCTACAAAGAGGTAAACATGGTTTTCTTTGTTAATTTTAAGCATCACAATAAAATATGCCAAATAGTTCTAAGGTTCACAATTTACACAGCAAAAAGGCAATAAAATCATAAATAAAATTTATAAGTCATATCATTAATAGTGATCTTCTTACAGCAATTAATTGCATTATGGATTATTATCTAAACCAAATGAGCTGTAGACATATTTTTCTAAAGTGCTTTTCTGTTATTTAATTGCCGGAGCCTAAAATACAATATGATACAGATACAATCTATTAGAGTTCCACTGTTGCATTAAATCACTACATATACATAGTTTGTACTTGTCCGTGAAATGTTTTAGGCACAATGAAATTACTAGTTTTTGTCAGAAAGGCAGGTACAAGAAAAATTGCTGAAAGAACTAATATAACTTAGAACAACAAATAAATTATTTTTAAAGGGGAAGAGTTTTTATAGTCACCGTTTCTATCAAATTATGAAATAGTACATTTTATATTGCCTGGACACTCTTCTAGCTTGAAATAGCTCAATTATGCACATGTCCTAATGTTCTGAGTTTAGATTTTCCATATTCTTTGAACATAGGTAGACATTTTAAGGGTACTCACTTTAAAATGACTTTGGATCAAAATATACTAGAGGACAATATGTCTTTATTCTTTTTCAATTATGTGGGGTACAGAAAATGAGTCTATAATTATTTTTTCTTAAATAATCCCTAGATTCCAGTAAATTACTTTGGTTTTTTTGTATTTAACCTCTGTGGAAAAAGCTTCTGGCCTTTTCCATAAAAAAGGTTTTAGTGTATTCAAGGAGCTTTATTGTTGAATGTTAGATGGGAAGAGTCTAAAGGCACTGTTTGTTAAGCCAGATGATTTTACACAGCTATGCTTCTGCATCAAGTGTAGGTAAAAGGATAAGCTGTTATTAATAAAATATGATTGTCAGGTCTCTTCTTGAGTGTCTTCAGTCTCTCTTCTTTCATGCAGTTGTCCTATAACATAATGGCTATACACGTCTTATGAATTCAATTCAGAACCTTTCTCTCGGTTTCCTGACACATTTCTACTTTAAAATTCCATCTTTCCTGGGAGACCTAACATCACCTGCCTGTCCTACCTTCATTTATTTCTTTTGTCCTTTACTACCAGATTTTGCAATTTTTTTATTTTAAACAATTTTTCATCATATTTTAAAAAGATACTTGCAGATATCAATGACACAATTGGAAAAGCAAATATAAATGTTTAGGCTAAGGAATAGAAAGAGTATTATTGATATACTATACAAAACAAGTATATTATATATGATCCAGAAATTATACAGCATCTCCCACTTAGACATGATTTTTCTCCAAGCGAATGGGTAAGAATTGATCACAGGATATAACATGTTAATACAGTTTTATGACAGCATTATTTTTTTTAAAAAGTCATTCAACAAGGCTTTAATTGTTAAAGTCAATCGAAAATATATAGAGTATAATAGTAGATTACTGGGCTAGAGCAATGGTTCAGCAGTAGAACAAATGTCTTGCATTATAGACCTTCAATTTGTTTCCTGATACAGGGGGAAAGAGGGTCGGAGGGAGAAAGTGAAAGAGGGAGGGAGAGAGGGAATGAAGAAAGAAGTAAAGAAGGAGGAAAGAAGCAAAAAGGAAGAAAGAAAAAGGAAAGAAGAAAGTGAAATAAGGCAAAGAAGGGAAGGAAGGGAGGAAGAAAGAAAAGAAGAAAGAGAAGGAGAAGAGGAAGGGATGTGGGGAGGTAGGAGGGAGGAATGAAGGGAAGAAGGGAAGGAAGGAAGTGAAGCAAGGCAAATAAGGGAAGGAAGGCAAAGAAGGGAAGGAAAGCAGGAAGAAAGGGAAGGAGGAAGGAAGGCGAGGAAGGAAAGGAAGACAGGAAAGGAAAAGGAGAGAGAATGGAAGGAAATGGGAGAATAAAATAAGGAAATGGCAGGTCCAAAAAAGGCAATGTGTTATTTCTAAACTCCTTTCATTCAATTAGGAATAGTTCCAATCAGTGAAAAAGCTCAAGCATAGATGATGCCAAATCATATGTCTTAGTCAAAGAAGCATGCAAAAATGCAAATGTCACATTCATAGAAGAAAGGAACGGACACTGGGCATTAGAGAAAAGCATCTAAAAACTACTTTAATCCAGTCCTGGTGGTATTTCTATCCTTTCAGAGTAACATACTAGAGTTCAAAATCAATTGGTTTTGTTCTCATTGTGGTGTGACTTGCCACATGTTAGCTCTAATAATGAACGTTCTTTAATTAGAAAAACAGGACTCAAGTACCAGCGAGGCTCCATCTGCAGCCACTATCAAGGAAACAGCTGGCAAACAGCTGCAACAGCATGGAGACCACAGGGAAGAGGCCGACCACAATGTGGCTTTGTAGGCACTTCCAGACTCAAATTGGGAATTTGATTTCTTAGGTCTTAGAGTAGAACAGAGGGGCAGACAGAAAGATTTATAAACTGAGTCAGGCTCTTGAATCTCCATGTTAATATCTCTTTGACTTTTGATCTGTTCAGGCTCATGCATATCCAATGTTGTGTGCCTTTTAGCCTTGTTTTAAAATGTAACATATTTAGCAGATTAGCTATAATTGTATAAGAATATACAACGTTTTCAGTTGTATATTCTTAGGCAGGGTTGGGGTGGGGAAGAAAAGATGCTTCATTGATCTTCAAAGGATAGTTCCCCCTTCTAGTTTTGTTAAAACTCAGGGTTCTATCTTTGCTTCCAAATGAAGGAAAATGGTTTTATAAATGGACTGTCTTCAATCTGCAGAGAAAATGGTCAAGCCTTGGAGATTCAAATGATAGAATGCGATTAGTCATGTCCTATGTTTACATCAGTTCATTAGCATTTAATCTGTAATCCTGTAATGAATATGTCATCCTTTAAGAGGAAACTGTCTCTTTGGTTTCCCATTACTTACCAGATGTACTACTGCCCCGGTCAGAACTATTATAGGAGCCTCCTGTATTCTGGTCATATGATTGGTTGTATGGAATAGTTGGAGGAATTGTGTCATTTGCTCGATAATCTAGACATTTAAAATGGAAAAAAATTACCAAACACTTATTTTTCTCTTTGCTATCTTAATCAGTAATCAACAATGAGACTTTTAGTCTATCAAGATAATCACATACATGATGTGCAAGTTAATCATATGAGTGTTTTGGAAGGAAACTCAAGAGAAGATAAAGACTTTTAAGCATGTCTTCTAAGATTTAAAAAGTACGAATTGCAATTTCTTTACATGAATCAGACTAAAGTTAGGAGAAATGAGTCAAATATGGGACCATTTCTTCTCTTAAAACGATTATAAATCAGTGAAGGCCAGAAATCAGATAGGCTGGGCTTGTTAATTCAGAAGATCTATATATAAAATGACTTTAAAATAATTAAAAAAAAGCTGAGGACAATATTGGTTTACAGAGTATAAAAACCAATTAAAATAAAATTAAAGCTTGTTAGCAAGGTTGGGCCTTACACCATAAGTAAAGAATTCCAATCTGCCAGAGAAATGCATCTGCTTAATAGACAATAGTGAAAGTCCAAATGATAAACTCAACACTGAAATGTACTAAATAAATATCAGTTTCTGCATTGCAAAGTCCTTGACATATCAAGTCAAAGTATGACATATCAAGTGTTTTCAAGCAGTATATACAATAAATCAGAGAGAAAATATTTTTGCCTGCAGCAATGTTGCTGTTTTCCAAGTCCACACTAAATTCTTACACTGTGGATGAACATCACAATAATTACTTGAATTCCCTATTATCTATCTATAAACTTCATGATTTGCAGAAACTATTATTAATCTTTGTCAGCCTTTGTCCTGAACTTTCATAAGAGTTTTAATAAATATTTATTGAACTGGAATGTCATTATCAATCCAATGTGTTGTAAAACTGAAAAACAAAACAGAACTAAACTCAATGACTATACTATTAAGTTCATGCATGTAACATTCACGTACTCAAATAAATTATTTATCTTTATTGTAATCTCCAACTCAATAAACTTGCTTTTTGTGAAAAAAGTAGTGCTTTCAATTCATTCTTAAAGAAAATGAGTATTTCTCTAATGATAACAAAGTATAACCTTAAATTGAACATTTGTACAAAATTTCCCCAGTCTATTCAAATTAGAGCAGTTCCTTATTTTCCTAGAGGTATAACTTTACAAATCATGTTATTAAAGCAGCAGCCTGAAGGACTACAAAGAAATCAAATATCTATGTCTTTCAATGGACACCTATTACAATAGAAATACATTCCCCTCAGGCCTCAGCTACTATCTGCACCTAACACTAAACTCAATTTATTTTAGGATCTCTCCTGACAGACATCAATCAGGTCAACCAAAGAAATTTAGGTTCTAAAATCATATATTGTAGCAGTCTTAGAAATAAAATGCTGTAGAAAAAAATACAACCAACTAAACCACTTCTCCAGTTCAAGCTTAATTTAATTATTTTTCTTCAGTTTGATTTAAAATTGCCATTCATTTATGGGACCATGTAGAAGCAATTATCGCCCATTCTCAAGTGGAAAGAATGGAATCGTCTATTTATTTTAAATGTGTGGTATTGTGACGGTTGTATATCTGCCTTATGAATAAAAGATGGTCTGTCCGAAGCAATTCTTCACCTACGATTAAATTTAAATTAATCTCAAAACCATTTTAAAATACTTATATATTATTATAAAATCAATTTCCCAAGGTTATTGTTGTGCTAATTAAACTCTTTGACATTGGAAACCTTGAAACCAAAGAGAAGAGGACCTTAGTAACAAAAGAAAGATTTCATTTGCTGGTCCAAGACAAGTTTTGACATCTAATGCTGAAGGACGAGGAGACCAGTACAAAACAGAGATGGGGATAAAGGCAAAGTGCTTCACCTTTGTTCAGTTTGTTTTGCTCCATGATGTTGTACTGAATCGGTGGCACTTCTTGCTTCTGTTGTCCTGGTGGTTTCCAGTGCTTCTCGCCGGAGTCCCCACTGCCATTGTTCATGTTGTTGCTGAGGTTTGACTGGATGAGCTGGGTGGTGGCGTAAGGAGTGGGCTGCCCTGATGGATTGACAAAACGCCCATCCTTCAGATTTGGGCTATTGAAGGTTTTCATCTCATTGATTTTGTTACTAAGGTCCACATCACCATAAACAGTTGACTCAGGGAGCATCAGATTTGTTTGTTTGTTATCCAGTTGGTTGTTATAATTTGCTATACAATCAGCTATGTGCAATGAAGAGGAAAAGGAAAAGGTCATTCTGCATGGTTATTCGTTTAAAATTTTTTTGTAAGTTGCTTTGTGTATCATGGCAGAATTATTTATGTAAAAAGCAATATGGCTGAAGTAAGATTGACTAAGAAGGGTCAATTATTCACATGTATCTTCTAGGTAAAGGAAATTGTAAACAGGAAAAAGAGAAGATACACAGAATAGAGATTAAATAGTGTTGAAGTAGTCGTGCTTACGTAGTTAAAGAAAACTCACAATTTAAGGTAAATTTCTTTAATAGTTAAAAAAAAACCTCACAATTTAAGGTGAATTTCTTTAACAATATCATTTATATTAAGTATGCTAAAATATATCACAAAATAAAAGTATATCTTAGTCAACTTTAAATATTCTACTTGAGTAATCGACCAATTGGAAGATACTGATTAGCTACTGAAGCAATAGAGCAGAGCACGTAAATTGAGAAACTTAAAAAAATAAGAAAAAGGAAAACTGCCCTTAGATCATAGAACTTGAGATTTCAATAATTTATAAAGTAGCTACTTTTTAAAGATACAAAGAATAGAGGTAAAAAAGAAAGTATATGATGCTGCAGGGAATATTTTTAGTTTGTCCCTTGGTCACACAGTATAAAAATTATAAGAAATAATACTATATATTATTTTCACTGTTTTATAATGATATTCTAAGTATGAAATAGCATGAATGACAAAAATGAGTTATAGCAAGCAATATGATTCAATCAAATAGTCTATATGTCTACTATCTCAAGTTCTCACTTATTTCCTCTTTATTAAAATATCTGACAACCGAAATGCACAAATATATCTTCAGCTATATTAAAACTAGAGTTGAAATTGAATATATTAAAATAGAATGGACTAATCACTTAAAGCCATCATTAATTAAAGTATTACCGTATTTGCTGGCGTATAAGATGACTGGTCGTATAAGACAACCCTCTAATTTTACAGTTAAAATATAGGTTTAGGCCTATATTCTCTATATAAGACAGAACGTTTCTGTGCTACAACTGTATGTACCACAGTGAGCCAGCCAATCACAACAAGCAAAGGTTCAAAGGGTATACTGGAATGGACTTCCTCTCTGACTCTGGCCCATTTGAGCAGGCTTTTGACAGTGTAGATTCGGGTCCAGAACATTGTCTAATTTGCATGCATCAAAAGCCTGCTTGGATTGGCCGAGTTAGAGAGGCGGTCCGAGCAGCCTTGCAGTGATTGGTGCAGGATTGAGTTGGAAAATTTGTTTCGTGGCAATATCCAGATGATTTTCGGTTAGTGGCATATGGAGATTTTTTTGGGATATACTCGGCGTATAAGACGACTCCCGATTTTTGATTGACTTTTTTTTCGTTTCAAAAGTCGTCTTATACGCCAGCAAATACGGTACATAAAAATAAGTTTTAGTGATACAGCACCATTATTTTAATCATGTAATTCACAGAAGTACCAATAATAACCTGTAGTCCTTAGAATTGATTTTCATCTGGATATACTTTGAAAAAAAGCTAACATGCTTGATGTTAACATATAGCTATATTCTGATGAAAACTTTACAATTTCTCTATCTCACTGAAATCACCTATTATTTCTATTTTGATAAGTAGTCAGAGACATGGTTATTTGATTTATATAGCCTCTTGCAATTATTATTCATAACTTGTAGTTATTAATACTTATTCAGTCATTCATATATTTTTGCAGAGTTGGGATTGACGCAGAGTGTCACATATGTAAGGCAAATGTTCTACTGAGCTATTTCCCTGAACTTTATGTGTCACTAAGTGTTAAGTGTTTAAGAAAAATATTAAAATATAAGTAAATATAGTTATGGGAATCTTAATTTTCCTTACCAGTCATTTTATATGACTGATATCTAACAGAACCTTCAAGATAACAGACATGTCATATATTGTATTGTCCAATACAATAGTTCTGACAAAATGTAGTCTCTGATTATTTATATATAATTAATGGGGATACACTAAATTTAAGTTAAATTGTCCTCTATCACTAGAGGCTACTGCATTGGACAGAGCTGCACAAATGAATTTGAGATTCATCATTTCCTTCCTGATAAGGCTTAGTATAATATTTTAAAATAACTTTGTCTACATCAATCTGTTTGGACATGTAAAAGGTAGACAAGATTCACACAAATATGTCAATACATATTTATGTTCTCTGGAGGGGTGGCTTCTTTTTATGGTAGACATTCAAAGTGCTATTAATTTATTGTTAATGTTACATGATATCTTTATATAAGTGATATCTTCCATTTCTCTTCCTTAATTCAGTAGACTATTTTACTTATATAGCTATATCTTTTGACTACACATATATTTTCTGCAGGAGAATATTACGGATTATTGCTCTTTGTAAATTTTTTTGCAGCCACACCTGGCTCTATCTATGTTCAGGACTTAATCTTGACTGTTCAGGGATCACTCTTGGTATGCTCAGGGAACAATATGCAGTCCTGGGATTCTACATAAGGTTGGTCATTTAAAAGGTGAATATCTTTAACCCTTACTGCTTGTGTAACACAGTATTTGCATTTGTTTTGTTTCATTTTGGCTCTGGTTTTAAATATACGTGTTCAAAATCCATATCTACTATTATGATTTAGCATGACATTTAGCAAACTAATTTACTCATATTTCTAAGCCTGATACAGAATATACAAAATAATTGTAAGCATACACACCTGGAAAATATATAAATATCTCTCGAGTCCTCAGAGTTTATTTCTAGGCTATAAAAATCTGATTTAAATTTCCATTAATTTTTAATTATTTTGTTATTACAATTATGTGATTGTAATGATTATTTTTCCTTTTACAAATTTGCTTCCCTCTAATTGACTGACCTTTTATCTATATTACTCCTTAAATACTGCAACTAAATAAGTACAATTAAGACTTTAATTACCTGCATACTTAATAACATGAATAATTTTATAAAACTGCATTTTTTTTCTTATGTACCAACTATATTCAACTTTGTTGTTGGTTTGGTTTTTGAGTCAGATCAAGCTGACAGGTGGCTATGTGCAGTGCCAGGGACCTAAACCTGGATCATCTTCGCATAAGGCAAGTGCCTTTCCACTGTCCTTTCTCTCTGGCCCTATCTATACTCGAATTCATATTGTTCATTCTCATTGCCTACTGGTAAACATTTTGCTGGAAAGGAGAGGTGAACATAAAGGGATTGAGAAAATACTTGAATCAGGCTAGTTTGCTAAACAATAGAGCATTGCATAAAAACCTACATACAACTTTGCTTTCCAATGGAGTAAGGAAAAGAAATCAGTCTCAGTGGCTAGTTCTAAGAATGTTGACACAAATGAAGCTCCCTGTGTCGCTAACCTGGGCGACTATAGGTAGTCAGGTTGCTATCGCTGTTCCCATTCCCCGCTGTGCAGCAGCTGATGGAGCAGTCATTGTGATTGTTGCCGGTGTGAGGCCATGTGTCTGCCAGCCACGGCTGTGTGGCAGGTTCACTGATGTTGAGAAGTCCTGGCCTAGAGAAAAATAAACATCAAAAAACTACTATAGAAGCAAGTGCTATGTACACAGTCACTCATATATACTTTTCAGAACTTCTACAATTCATCTCATTAGTCTCACAATCAATTTGCTGAGCTAGGCATAATAAGACCGTTTCACAGTGAATAGAACTATATGCTAGCATGTGCTTCTATTTCCATAGCTATCACTTTATAAACTATAAGCTCTGCGTCAGACTTAAACATGTACATTATTTGCATGACCCACTGTAATTAGGGACAGTGATAAAAACCAAACAGGAAAATTAAAAATATAGATATTTCCTTTTTGCTTGCACTTCTACATTTTGTATCTGTTTGAAAAATCATTCTAACACCTTCATAAAAAATAAAACTTGGATTTCCTTAGACAATGGACCATATTCCTATCCATGAGTTAAAGCAAGCAAATTAAATCCTGTGTTCACAGAATAATTGGGCTTTTATTAAAGGATAGTCAAAGAATTTTTATGAAGTTGTGTTTCTGATATTTCAGAAATTGAAGATTTGGGGCTTTGTAACTTCTTTCACAAGCCTCATCAGTGTTTTTTGCTGGACAGTTATTGTCACCGTTTTCTGATGACAATGTAAAATACCATCAATTCCTACCTAAATAAAGGAAAGCCACTGAACTAAATTTGGCAAAACAAAAATGCCCACTATGAGATATTAGCATCATGTATCTTTTGGCACAACTGAAGTTAATCCTCCTTCCTTGTGCACTACTAATGCAAAGTGTGTCAGCAGTCATATTCATGAGAGTCCTGAACCACCAGCCCAGAGGACACAGTAGAGGCAAAAACAGCATCCCTAATAATCTTTTCCAAATATGTAAGTTGGAAAACTCTAAAACTATGAAATTACCCTTATAGTCAGAATAAGATGCTTAAGCCAGCAGTTCACTGTTATAATAGTTAATAGCAACATGCTTTGAAGAACAGTATCATCAAACTGCTGATATTTAGAACAGTATGATGCAACCTATCTTCAAAAATTGGAGTATCATCAAATTGCTGATATTTAGAACAGTATGATGCAACCTATCTTCAGAAAATTGGAGCTATTGATATGGATGTTAGCTATGGAAGTTCTATATCTCATACTCTTTTTGCTTTTCATTTGGTAATTCAGCAAAAAAGGTGACAATGTATAATGTGCTGGCAAATGTAAAACAGCCTGGCACCATGGATTAGGCAAAGGTTTTCTTCATGGGATCACTTTCTTGGCTAATGTTATGACAAATATGCTCCTCATTTACCTGGGAAGCAAAAGGCTAGCAACTGACTCTATCATATTGAGTGTCACACAATGACAAGTATGAAAACTTAGAATGCAAAAATGACGGATATTTGAAAAGTAAATCATAACCAATGAAGAATAAGGATTTATAACTTATCAATGTATACATGTGCTTTATATATATCTGTAATTGGTACATACATACATCTAGGAATAATAGCATTTATATGTACAATAGGCATATATCATATGAGTGTGTATATATATACACTAGTATCTAGGTATAATAGGGTTTATGGTATCTGTGAAGATAAATATCTATTCTTTAACATGCGACACACTCTTTGGTGTTTTTTTTTTTTTACAGGTGCTAACTCCTTTAATCCTCAAAGCAATTCTATCGAATATATACAATGAATATACAAATTAGAAAGTTGAGACAGCTGAGTGAATTTAAGAACTGTGCTTAGTTATACAAAGTGAGTGGCAGTATAATTGGAGAATTCCACTAAAAACCAGTATACTATCCAGGTGCAAGGGAGAGTGCTGACATCTCCTAAAGCCTTCACATATGCTTAATCAAAGGAGGAGGGGGAAATGTGTGAAGCTACCTTTATACTCAGAAGAAGACGCTTAAGACAGCTCTTCCCTGTTATAATTGTTGATAACAACACGCTTTGAAGAGCAGTATAATCGAACTGCTGAAATTTAGAACAGTAAGCTGCAAACCATGTTCAGAAAACGAGCTTTTGAAATAGATGTTAGCTACGGAAATTCTGTATCTCATAATCTTTTTGCTTACCTTATTTTATTTTGAGCTAAAGCTGTGTGTGTTATGGAAATTCAGCATCGAGTAATCTGTAGCTTTCTGTACTTTCCTTGGAGCTGAAGCTGTAAATGTTATCTTAAAGGATTTATTAAAAAATACTCCATATTTGGCATGTGATATTATGAGATGTTGGAAGTACAGGTCAAGTGGAAATTTTCCACAGTCTGACTTATACATTTCAAAAGAAAAAACAATATTTTTATGCTACTCTGGTTCATTCAGAGACTTTTAAAGTGAATGTTTTGATATCATTGTGGGCTGAAAGAACTTTTCATCTGGATAGGTGATTTCCAACAGGAAGTGGGATTAACAATTCATATCCTAGCTTACCATTTGGACTTAAGCTTGGAATGCTAAATATTTAGGGAAGAGGGCAAGTCATGATTTATGGCCTATCATGAATCTCAAAATACCATATGCGGATTTCAGAGGTCTCTGTGGAAGTCAAAGTCATATGTAGTTTATTCAGAGAAAGATGTTAGAGGTCCTTCCAAAGGATCACAGGTTGCAATTAAGGTGGTGCACTTAAGGTAGATATGAGGGAAATTAGACAGAGAGATGATTCATCAATAAAGAGAGGATTACAGAATTAAAATGTGTCAAAATATAAATGAACATACAATATACTATCATATTGAATTATATTTTCATATTTTTTATACATCTGAGTTCTACTTGTTTTATCATTTTCTCCCAAAGAAAGTGCTATTGGGGAAAGAAAGAAAATAAATTTTATAGAATCAATGTATATTTTAGTTACTTTAGATTCATGTCACAAAAGACTAGAGGGTAAAATGATATGACATTTACCTTCAATTCCTTTCTTCCACTTACTGCAAATAATTCTAGTCATTCATTCAAAAAAACAAGGAAACAATGATTTGAACTTGCAAACAATAAACTAATCTACTGGAGAGTAAAGAGTCTAGGAAAAAAACTACTGGCCTTGGCAGTAAGGGCTGCTTAGAAGCTGTCTTCTCTTTTCAATGATAGCCTGAATCATTTTGGAAACCCATAATAAAATATAGATATAAAAGTTCCCATTATTTTCAAAAGGTGTAAGGCCTGGGATGTGTTTCTACCTCTCACTTGCCAGAAAGTGTGGTTTTGATATTCTCCATCTGCCTAAGATAATGTTGTGTGTGTGTGTGTGTGTGTGTGTGTGTGTGTGTGTGTGTGTGTGTGAGAGAGAGAGAGAGAGAGAGAGAGAGAGAGAGAGAGAGAGAGGCTGAGAGTGAGAGAGAGAGTTTTGGTGAGGGGTTTGTTTTTTGATGAGGTGGGTCATATTTGATAAAGTCCTGGGATTATTCCTGGTTCTAAACTCAGGAATTACTTCTTGCAGTGTTCAGGGGATCATATTGGGGACTAAACATGGGTCAAGTACATGAAAAGCAAGTGCCTTCTTCACTGTGCTATTTCACCAGTGTCAAGAATTTAAGTAAATTTTTTA